>JAKLLW010000791.1:0-23763 GCA_022814695.1 Neocatenulostroma microsporum | reverse complement strand
CAGCAGTGAGGGTGTCATGTCGGGTTATACCATGGAGACAATGCCCGCGCCGGCAAGCCGTTTCCGGCAATGGTGTGCATCAAAGGACAAAGAAGCGAAGACCACTCTGATTCCGTTCTGCATCATTCCAGGCCTCCGAAACAATAAATCGTTACCCGGAGATGTATCGCAAGACGTGCATATGGTGCCCATCTCGTAGCTAGTACGATACTCCTCTCCATCTCCTTCAGGAGTCACTTGCTGCAGGTCAAGAGTACACTCCTCGCCAACCCGAAGTGCAGTCCAAAGCATTTCTCTGTACTAAACGAGAGTGTCTTGTCAGTTGCCATGAGACACCCTGGTATATGATCATGAAGCACTTACTTCTCCAGCGTGAAGTCAACTGTAGCATGCAACCCAGAGCAACCCTCTTGCTTATACAGCTCCACCACACACGGTCCCCCATCCTCGGGCAGATCCTCCGGCCGAAACATGACATTCGTGAGCTGGAATCTTGAGAAAGACTCAGTTTCGTCGAAGTTCTTGCACTGGTCTTGGTACACCCTAGTTTGTGGACCGATCCTGTTGTAGGCGTCACAGCCGTAGTCGCTGCGATAACGCCACACATCCATTCTCTTACTTAGGCCTCCATGGAGTGTGAAGAGAGCGTAAGCGATAGCGAAGAGCGCTACTGCGAGACCGGAGAAGGCGACTGCGATGATGGTCGTGGTCAAGATGCTGGCTAGGTCACGTTGAAATTGGGTTGCAACAGGATCTGACTCTTCGTGAGCGGAATGCCTGGCTTTTGTCGGCTTCATATTGGCGGCCACGAGGTTACGTGTAGTGGCGTTTCTCAAGATAGTGTCTGATCGAGGTACGAGAAGGTTTGGGATCGGAAAGTGGGACCCAGCCTGACGGTACCGGGCCTTGGGGTTACCGCATCTTACCTGTGTCTTCTCGACTCTCGATGCGTTTTCACAGTCCAGTCAGACGCGGTGGTATTGGTACGCTGCTGAAGGCGAATTGAGATCCGCTGTTGAAGATGTGAGTGGCACTGTATGCAATTGCTCGCACCAGCATACTGTGCCTGCTACTCGAGCAAAGTCGGCCGTGTTTCGTGCTTTCCTCGCCTGGAAGTGAAGTCTCGATCCATAACGAACCATGGCTTACTGACGGCCGTTACCCTCCATGCCGGAGTATCTCAGCTTGTGATGTCCAGAAAATATTTCTGGCCGTGCACGACATACATCATACACAGAGCCACGCCCACAACCAACTCTTCAGCGGAACTGTGCACCTCTAGAAAAGCTCCCGGACGGATATGGTCCCACGGGTCGGTGGAGTAAACGTGGCCGGTCCGGTATCAGACACCTCGGATCCAACAGACTTCCAATTGATGAAGCAGCGGGCCTGGGGGAGCATAGAAGTACTGCAGTGCTATAGAGAGCATGCCACAGAGCATGCCACACTGGCCCACTCCATCTCACCATCTTCTCCAGATCATTTAGATCGAGAGTGCAATACGGTAGTCCATGGGACTGCTGCAAGCGCAGAGAACGGGGGCCTCCATGACTTCTTTCACCACGCCCGTATCTCGAAGGGCACGCAGCACCATCAGATACGAAAGAGCTTCATGGTAATCATAATAAATTGTCTCCTTGTCGAGATACATACCTATACTAGCTTCTCAATCTTCACCCAGCCATACCTATACTCCATCGCATCGCTTTAAGTGCCTACTCGATATCCACCTTCTTGATCTCCACATACCCAGCATCTAGCTTGGGTACCTCAACTCTCAAGATACCATCCTCCAGCTTGGCAGAAATGGCATCAATGTCCACCTGTGCCGGATTTGCTCTGCTGCCCAACCTCACCTTCCTGTCAAAGACACCGGCTTTACGCTCGTCGAGCGCAAGCGTCTTCAAGAACTCCTCGTCTCCCGGTCGGTAGACAACGCCAGCGATGCTGAGCGTGGAAGACCCGGCATCCCAGTTGACTCCCACATCTTCCTTATTGGCGCCTGGTAGAGAGACGTGAACGACAAAGGACTCGGAAGTGTCGAAAACATCCACTTCGGGCTTGAAGCTGGACTCATCCTTCTCAGTAGTGGCATTGTTGTCGTTCTTGTCTTCGTTGTCGCCAAAGAGCTGAGACTGGAACATGTTGGCCAATGCTCCCAAGCCACCCATGGGTCCAGCAGCGAATGCTGGGTTGTCCCAAGGCCCGCCACGGCGGCTTCCAAATCCACCTCTACCCCGACCGCCGCAGCGCCCGCGAGAACCCGGGCCATGGTGCGGCGGGCCATGGTGGCCATGTGATCCTGAGCCGTGATGTGGTGGCTCTTCGGAGAATGGAGGCGGTGGGCCGCGTGGGTGAGAGGGACCTGGCTCGCCATCATCATCTCCTGGAGCCTTTTCCGGTGGATCAGGCATATCGTGGTCGGCTGGAGGTGGTGGTGGGCCTCGGTGCTGATGACCTGGACCGTGACGGCCACCGTGTCGGCCGCGGTGGGCGAAGGGGCCTCCAAAGGGGAAGCCGGCAGCCCATCCGTCAGTCCATGGGTTTGGCTGACGTTGTTGTTCGTTGTCGGACGAGTCCTCACCTTGCTGCTGGGCGTTGCGGGCGAAGAAAGGGTGATTCGAGCCCTGGTCCTCGAGGCTGGCGACGAAGTCCCAGAAAGGAGCCGTCTGGTTGTAGTAGCGTACTGAAGGCATGTTTGATGTGTTGATCGTGAATGACTTTGCTTGTTCTGTGTATGATGAAAGACGAGACGGAACGAGAGAGCTCACAGCCGCAGCTATATAGAAATACCTACCTTTAGGCAACGAGATGGAAGGCAAGCAGTTGCGTCGTCAGCCACCGCGGAGGTCCCGTGGGAAGCTTCGAGTCATCGCAATAGTACGTCGTAGAAGAAAGCAGAAGGCAAGTGATAGCGATGGAAGCGAAACGTGTGTCGTAGACAGGTAGCAGGATAGTGCGCGGCCACAAGAGTGTAGGTGCCTCCGCTGTTCCGCTCAAAGCTCCTAGCGCGGTTATCTTTGGGATTTTTCCACGCACAACGTCCGCAATATGCCTAGAAACTATGTAGATAGCTAAACGAAGCACGGCGAATTGTGTAGGGAATGTTTCAGCGTATTTTTGTCAAACAAAGGGCTCAGAAGTAGTAGGCAAAGGCGTAGTTTGGCGCTAGACACTTGGCTTCTAAGCAATCTGATTGGTCGCATCCGCTCTCTAGAAGCCCAAATAGGCAGCGCTAGAAAGTTTGAGCGGAACAGCGGAGGTGGGAAGCTGCGTGATAGGTGACCGAGGTGTACGTATGCTTGGGTTGTGGCGTCATCAACGGACTAGACCAGTCCAGGAAGTCACAGTGGCAAAATGGAGGCTGGCTGTGGCGTTGATCGACGCATACTACGACTTCTTCGCGATTCATGATCACGATGACTACAGTACCAGCTACTACCTTTTGCAACACTCGCGTGGGAATACAGACGCTGAATACAGGCGATCAGATCAATTCTTGCGATCTTGAAAATACCGCGCAAGGACATGCAATCGAAGTATAACGGGCCTAGTCTCTGTGGGATCAAGTTGACAACGACATTTATCGCCCCCTCAGGTCTACTGAAGCTAGTAATGCTATCTGGGATATCCTCACAACACGAAAACCATTCCTGCGCAATATTGATGTGCGCGGTGAGCCTTTTGCAAATGTATCACGGCTCCGTGTATTCCAGTGATTCTACAGGCACCCTGCAATTCGGGTCATCTCAGACTCAAGCTACCTGAACTCTGCACGCTTCTGCTTTCCATAGCGTCTACGGGACCTTCTGGGGTACGTAGAATGGTGCGGCTGCTCAGAGACGCTATTACGAATGGCACTCTACCCGTGAACGTGCTCGCTCAGACGTCGTTGGAACCTCGGAATGCAAGCAGGATCCGTAGCGTTTCATCCCTCCCAGAAGCCTGCCATTGCACAAAGGCACATCGACGCCAGTGCACTAGCGGCTGGTATGGACGCCCAAAGCAACAGCTTGCTCGCGGTAATGCTCATAGTGGATGATGAGCTCAGCGAACTAATCCGGATACTGGTAAGTCGTGTCGATATTAGACGGTGGGTGTCGAATTCGCTGAAGTTGCGTACGCAACCAAGCCGCACACGGCTTGCGTAACTGGTTTATTCGATTCGTTTCTGCTACTGCCTGCCGAGGGTTGATGTTGCGAGATGTTGCTCGCCTGCCAATGTACACTGTGTAGCTGAAATTATGCTATTAGGGGTTAGTATGCTAAAGGTATAAGTTGTCGTGAAAGGAGGGTCGAGAGGAGAGGAGACTTCAGCTATGCGACGAGAGGGAGTCTCAGCTATGTAACAGGAACATCGTACTTAACCTAAGTCTACACCCCAGCATGCTATGTATGCTACACGATGTAGCATATAGCTCCTACCACACACTGAGATCTTGCTGTAGCCGCCGCGATTTACACGGCATAGTGTGAAAACCGGTTTTGCTGGCTACACGCAATTCTAGGTGTCGACGGCGTCGCTTGGCGTAAGGTGCGGATTGCTTTTCGAGAACATGATGTGCTTCGTTATACGACAGACAGCTTGGCGCGATAGAGCCCTTGAAGGCATTGGCGACCTAAGAAGTGCCATGGCTGGCATGAGGCGTGAAAAGTCCATAGCTTGAAGCCGGTGTATCGTGACCTCTTAGTTGGATCTGAATAGCGGAAACGGTGATGGCTCTTGTGTCTGTATGGTTGCCAGGACTATCGGTTTGCCTGTTGCTTCCGCTCAACGCCGTTCGAGGATGTCATTCTATCATCGTTTCAGCAGTTGTGACAGTGTATGGCGGGGCCCGTGATATGGCATTCTATTACCCAACCGAGTAGTGGGACAGTGTCACTCGAAGTGCTTAAGTCCATGGCCGGCTTCGTTGAGCATACCAGAGCGGAATACGTGTGCTCGGCACAGCTTTCACCTGACGGAGATGCCGCTTCCCCAACAAGGAATATGACTGCAATCGGTAACAGGTAGGCTTGACTGGATATACTGGCGTCGCATACGACAGCCTCGAACAAAATCTACCTCGCGGAGGTTTAAGTAGTGGCTGCCTTTCTCGACCTCTTTCTGGGTTTCGATACTACAAAGACTGTCCGCGGTGCCGTTCGTGCTTTGACGCTCGAGGAAAGACGCATTCGAGAGTGCTACTGGAGAGGGTGAGACCGCATTTGTCGTCAAGAGAACGGCCGTAGGCGCTGCTGTTTCTGGAAGGAGAAGGTACTTTGCGAGACTGCCGGCGTAGGTGGTGCGCAATGGAAGGAGCCGCCTTAGGTAGGAAAAGCGACGACGAGATTGCAAATGACGTAAGCAGTAAGAAGTGTGTAAGCTCCATTTCGTCCGAATTCAGTTTCATTCCTCTTACTAGGAGTGGGAAGACCATGGGTGTTAGTGGGCTGGCACTGGCACCGAGGGGATCTCCGCAACTTCCGCGGCCGTTAGGCCATAAGCATTTCGCCTTCAAGGACCGGGCTGGCGCTGTGAGATTTGGTTGCTTAGAGGGCTGGCGCTGGTGAGGTCTGCCACGTGCACCTTCACCTCGACTTCGGTTCTTTCTGTTTCGGCCGGAACTCTCGACCGTGTCTTCCTAACCCGGTAACTACCACGACCTTTCTTCTTCTTCTCCCGTGCCTTCCCAAAACGGTAACCGCCACCGCCACCGCCACCACCACCGCCGTCGCCGCCGCCATCACCGTCACAAGCGTTTCTCTTCACCATGTCTGTGTACCTTCCCGAAACGGTAACCGCCACCGTCACCGTCACTGTCACGTGCGTTTCGGCATGTGCTCCGAGCGGCCCAGAAACGACAACCGCGACCGTCATGCTCCCCCCGGAAACCCTCACCTCGACGGCGTACCTTCCCTTTCCGGCCATGCCCATCACCTCCTCCGCATCGCTCCTTCCCTCCTCGACCTCCTCTTCAAGTGCTGCGACCGCGACCGGCGGCTTGCCGAAAACGGCAGTCACGAACGAGCCTTCGGGCCAATTCGCCACAAGGAACCGATGAGGCGAATGCGGAGGGTCTGCCCGGAGTTGCGGAGGGACCAGATGGGAGCCATGGTGAGCTCCGAGGGAGAGAGGCTCGGAGACTACGGGATGGAGAAGGGTTTCGACGAGAAGTACTGTTGGCTCCGAGATTGGCAGGGCGCTCGCTATCGGCGTTGTAATACTACTGCCAGTTCCAGCGGCCATGACAGTAGGGAGCATTGCTATAATGTTGTCTCTTTTCGTCCTGATATGGAGTGGTATACCTACAAGCCTTCGGGCCATTCTGGAGTACACAAAGTACATAAGTCACATTCTTCCACTCCACTTCCATTTCTTTCCCTTCCCTCACAACAGTCAAGCATACCATGCTCGAGTGGCTCGGAGTGGGACCGTCTCACCATAGCCCGTCAAGAATCGAAGATGTGGGAAGCGACGACACTCGCCGATGTCAACAACCACACTAAGCCTTCCCAGCCGGAGCAGAGGGAAGAGGGGTCCTGGCGATCGCATCCCGACGTTCTCCAACCCCTTGGACGAGTGAGCATGCCGCAAGCTTCATGTAGCAGCCTGTGGTGAGACTTGACCATCACAGCAAAAGCTCACCAACTACCCACCCATCACCACCCCAACGAACCTCACCGGCAGCCTCATGTCTCGTTTCTGCCGATTTTCAAAGACCATCCGACTGCATGGTACTCCTGGTTCTTAGGTTTCGTGGGATCTGTCTTCTCGGCTTTCGGATTTGCCGCGTGTGGCTCGTGTGAGCTTTCGGTGCGCTGTGAGGTTTGGGTACGCTGTGAGGTTTGAGTACGCTGTGATCTTCAGGTTTGCCGCGGGTAAGGCTTGGGTAACGCTGTGAGGTTCGATTTCGATTCCGCTGTGAGGTTTGAGTGCTGTGAACTTCGAGGGCTGTAATTTTATCTTGAAGTGAGTGGTATATTCGCTATATATGCCCTAATCTCGTCGTCGCATCGTGTCCTATATAGGTATCCTTCCGTGCGCTACTCGTTCATCCGTTACTTGTTTAGGTATCCTACGCGCCCTCTTCTTTACACGCTATCGGCCTCCTCTCTGCGATCTTATTATGCTACCCGCCGCACTCTCCGTTTACACCATAGCCGCCATCGTGTTGTTTATGCTTAGCGCAGCTGCACATTTATGGTAGAGGAATCGCAGGGCTTTTCCTGTAGCGCATAGCTCTCGTTAGCACCTGTAAAGTGCGCATATGTACAACGCTCTATAATAGCGTACTCTTCTCTTCGAATCTCTTGCTCCACGTCTGGAGCACCGCATACTTCCATGCCACCTTCAACCAACCTAACGGGTTATTGAGGCTCTTGAAGATCGCCATAGTGGGCTGCTCGGTGTGCGATTGTACTGTGCGACTGTGCTGTGACTGCGATATGACGATGCTTCGTTGATGGCGATAATGGCTATGTCGCTTGATAGGTGCAGGATCATCAGCATCTGTGAAGTGCGCACATGTACTGTCATTCGAGCCTTCCTTTGAGCCTCCCTTCGGCGGTGAGTGATAAGGCATTGAGGGGCGCCGGAACCGGAGGGATCGGAGGGATCGGAGGCGGAGGAACGAGCGGGAGAAACAGAGGAGGCGTTATTGCGGGATGCGCTAGGCGCATGCTGTCCGAAACGGGAAGGAAGCTTCACGGCGTAGGAACTTCTATTACAGCCCACGTCCTAGGACCAGACATCGTACTGGTCGGCATGGCGGAGGTCTCGTCTCGCCGAAGTTTCTCCCCGCAAACTTCACCTAGCTTTCCAAACCTCACTTCACAGCCACGCCTTCCATCTACTGTTCCGGTATCCTGTTAGGAACCCCTCTTTTCCTTCTTCGATCGTCTGGATCTTGCGAGTCGCCATGCTGCGTAGCTTGGGCGCTTACGTCTGGCTCGGGGCAGGGTGCGCAGCAGCGTTACCGTCTGGACGAGCGCGTCCCGAGAACAAGACTATCCATGGTGTCATTCGAGCCTTCCTTCGACGGTGTCGGCGGTGGCGGCGGTGAGGCACTGAGGAGCGCCGATCTCGGAAGGAGCGGAAAAGGCGTTATTGCTGAATACACTAGGCCTGTGACCGCCGGAATAGGAAGGTACGTCTCCTGAGTAATCAATAAAGAAACAACAGTGACCTCGCGGGTGCCGGCCGGGCCACCGCTCGCTCATCCCGAGAACAGCAAGATTAGTATAATGAGCTTAGTAACCCAACCGTACTTCTAGTTCGGCTGGGGTCGGCTGGGTTCCTGAGAATATTACAGCCGTCTCGTCCCGTCTGGGTTGGTAAGAGAAGCGGCCCACGTGGCTTGTGAAGTCCGGCGCTGGTGAGTTTGACGGTGGTGAGTTCGACGCTGGTGAGTTCGACGCTGGTGAGATTTGACGACTGTGAGATTTGCGGTGTGTGAGATGCTGTGAGTTTTAGTCGCTATAACGTTTGGTTGCTGTGAGATTTGGTCGCTGTGAGGTTTGGTTGCTGTAAGGTTCGTCGCTGTGAATTTAAAGTGCTGTGAGGTTTGAGTGCTGTGAGGTTTGAGTGCTGTGAGATTTCATCCGCTGTGAGATTTGGGCACGCTGTAAAATTCAAAGGAAAAGCTTTTGCAATATACCACCAACGCCTCGCTAATATATCAAATGCTGCGCTTGTAGCATCCCCAAAACTACGATCCATGCTTGGGCGACCGTAGCGGCCACCCGCACCTTCAAGCCCTAATATCTCCCTCTGCCTCTGCCACCATACGCAGGCGGAGGCGGCCTCTCGCCTCTCCTCCAGTCTCCCGGCGGTGGAGGAGCCCCGAAAGCCCCCCCTGGCGGCCCATAGCCCCCTCTATAGCCACCGCGTCCACCCCTAGGCGGAGGCCTCGAACTATAAGGATCCATGCCTCCCCTCATGGGCGGTCCTCCACCTCTCATCATACTCGGAGCAGGCGCAGGCCGTCCGTCCGGTCCAGGAGGAATGATGGTGCAAACCACATAATCCCCAATGACGAACCTAGCATCCCCCAAAGTCCTCTCCGCGTCGCCTTCCAAGCCCTCTGCTAGCACGTCCCCATTGCCCTCCGCCTCATCGCTTCCGTTCGCTGGATAGGCATTCTTTCCTCCTATGACGACGCTACCAAGCGGCTTATCAATCCACTTCCCCCTCCCGCCCTCCCTAACATCCGCCCTCGTATCCGGGAAAACCAGCTTATACACCAATCTCGTCCCCACAGCTCCACCCTTGCTTCCATCACCTAGAACGCCTTGAGGTAGCACACTTGTCAACAATCCCGTCAATTCTCGTAGATCCGCTGTCGGCCATGTGTAGATCTGCACGCTCTGCTGCCTGATCGGTGCCGGGAGGAGAGAGCTGTAGTCGTTGACATCGTGAGGAGGTTGTGGAGGCGCGACGGAGAAGTCGTTGGCGAGGAGTTCGCGGTTCTGGCGCCAGAAGAGACGGAGGAGGAAAGGGGCGGTGGTTGTGCGGTCGATGGGAAGGTTGGTTGGTTGGAGGGACATTGTCGCGTAGAGTTTGTGTCTGAGGGAAGAGCGTGCTATTGGTGGTGTGCAGGCATCTGGGTGTTGTGTTTCTATGCGCGACCGGGCGTTTCTCAGTAGTCCAGCGGGCGTTCGAGTGGTTGATGGGAGCTCGTCAACATTGAGAGGGAGCTCTGGAGAGCTCTTGCAAACCTCGGCGACTGCGGAAACATTCCGGCGCAAACGTACTGGCTTGGTCTGACTCGCGCCTCAAACTCCATCACTTCGACGAAGTGATACGCGGCCATGGACTTCGCCAGCCTCATGAAATCGCAGATCGCCTCTGTAAAGCCACTAGCAGAGAAGAAGTACCTCAAACGCTCAGAAGTCGAAGCACAGCGACAAGCCGACTACATACGGGAGCAGGAAGAACTCGAGAAAGCGCGTATAGACCGTTTGGAAAAGAAGCGCAAACGTGACGATGATGAAGCAGAACGAAATGCCGCCAGAGAAGCCAAGAGGAAACGGCTAGCAGAGGAGAGCAAGAAGCGTGCCGAAGAAGAAGCAGAAGTGGAGGAGAATGCCCGAAGGAAGCGCCTAGGCCTGCCAGAGCTCGTCAAAAAGATCGAAGACAAGGAAGGCACACCACTTAAAGATGGCGAGGAAGATATCGCCGAAGACGAGCTCACCGCCAAGCTACGAGGAATGGGAGAGCCAAGGATACTGTTCGGAGAATCGCACTTTCAGCGTCTACGCCGGTATCGCAAACTCACTGCGATCCTTCTGGCGCCTACACTCAGTAAAGGGCCGATACCTACAACTCTGGAATTGCTGCCGGAAGCCGAGATGAAAGTTCCCGAGACGGTGCCCAAAGACGAGCAGGCGAAGAAGTACCTGCATCGCCAGCTGGCTAGTTACTTCGACATGGTGCTCTCCGAATGGCAGCGTGCCTTGGCCCGTCGACCGAAGGAAGTACAGGAGAGTTTCACAGGCAAGCAAGCCTATAACTCTTTCCTGCAAGCCCGGGATAACCTCAAACCTCTCTTCAAGAAACTGGAATCTGGAGGCATCGAAGACGTGATACTAGCAGCAGTCAACGAGATCGTTCATCTCATGCAACTCAAGCACTACGTTCACGCCAATGACGCCTACCTGAGGTTGTCGATTGGGAAGGCGGCGTGGCCTATTGGGGTGACTATGGTTGGTATCCATGAGCGCTCAGCGAGAGAAAAGTTACATGAGACGGACAACAAGGCGCATATTATGGCTGATGAGACTACGAGGAAGATGTTGCAGGGGATCAAGCGGTGTTTGAGTTATGCGCAGACGAGGTGGCCGCCGGAGGATCTGGGGCAATTGATGGGGTAGTCTGGGGTAGTGGGAGGGCGATATGGGAGGAGCAGGAAGATGATTGTGAGGACGGAGATAGCCAGCCGGAGAACAGTTTACTTCGAAATACCAAGAGCTTCTTCGCCGTAAACCGTGGACGTCTTTGCCTAAGTTCCTGAGGTGTCTTCCCACTGAGCTGGACCTCCGCTTCCCATGCCAGTCCGACCCAGACTGTGTAGGGCTAAAATCTTGACGTTCTGGGTACCATACTGACCTAGCAGCATCTCCCGCGCGGCGGAATCCGCCATAGAACTACTGTATTGCAGGACTGCAGGACTTCGGAGCGCATCACCGATGATTTTCGTTGCGTTCCAGACTGGAAACGGAAACGGCTACCATCACGTTTTCAGAGTTCTCTTCCATATCGAGTACTAGAAAGAGATCCGGTGGAACAACACGGCCACGGACGGCAGCTACCATGAAACGACCGCCACCACCCAAGGGGCCAGACCAGCCGGCTCCGCAGCGCAGCAGACATCGGTACAGCACGCTGCACCCACGGCCACAGCTTTCCTCTTCATCTGGCGTACTTGCCATAATAGTCGCACCCGCTCCACAGAGATATTTGTGAGGGAAGGGTGGGAGTGAAGGTGGAGTGGAAGGAATGCGACTTACATACTTTGCTGGCCACCTACATTACTAGCAACCTCGTGACCTCGTCATCGCTCTGCGTTGATCGGCGTCTTGATTGGGCTGAGCCTTTCAAGCCACAGCCACCACCGCCACCGAGATCCAAAGCAGCCGGCTCCGCAACGAAGCGGAATGTCGAGGATACACGCAGCACCCGCACTCACTGCTTCCGTCTCCTCTCGACTGTGTCGGTGTACTTTCGCTCGTAGTCGCACCCGCCCCACAGGACTTTACCGCGCTTTATAACTACGTCGTTGGTCAATCAGAGTTGAAGTGGAGTGGAAGAGAGCGAACTCGAATACTTTCCTGTTACTTACGCCATCCGCAATCTCGTTGTCGCTCTGCGTGGCTGAGTCATAAGCTCATGAACGGCTTCGGCGTGAGCTGCAGTCTCCAGATGGGGCCAATTACAAGGTTTCCAAGGCTTCGTTAACTTTGTTGATCATGCAACGTCTCGACTGGTTCAATTGGCGATGCCGCGATGGCATCTACGCTCATGCAAGATATTGAGGATCCTATGATCCCGTTATTGGAATTGCATTTCCGCTTGTCATACCAAAGTGAAAGACTGCAGACTACCCTCTTCTTTCCGTCTTCTCAGCATACGCTGAAGCTCACGATAGACATCCAGAGAAAACTTATCACCCTCATAAGGAAATCTGAACATTCTTCTGCGCTGGATTGCGAGTCCAATAAAACGGTGTTGGCTTTGGCTTGACGCCACCACGTCCAAAACGACAGGTATCAGGCTCCCTTCGAGGATGGTGATTAGGCAGCCTTGTGTGTACGTACCGCAGATGAACCAGTCCTCGATCTCCGTGATGCGAGCTCCGGAGTGTACGTTCCTCAAGAACTTGAAATGCTCGTCTCGGACGCACATATTCGCGGTCACGATAGTTGTGATTCCGAAGGTTTTCTCAACCATGCTATCATCTTCCGTGAGCGGAATGTTGGTGCTGAGCTTGTCTCGAAGGTCGTCAGCGTACACTACACTAAAACGCTGCGTGCTATGGCACCATGGTTGAGACTTACCGCATCGACCGATCACGATTCCCTGGACCACTAAGCTGTCAGCCTGTCCACCGAAGTTCACAGAGCCGTGTGCCTGACTTTCCCAGCCTGAACGTCGCCACGGTGGATACCCTTCAGGGGATGGAGTATGATAGGTGTGAAGAGATGGATCCCAGCGTCCTTGAAGGTGCGCAGCTATGTGCGCAGCAAGCACAATCCAGGCGTTGTCGCGGGTGTCTCTGGACCAATCTGGTACCCACGAAGGCAGGCGAGTATCCTGAGCAATGCCGAAGTACGCGGTCATGTACAAGAGCTTCAGACTCTTGTCTTGCACTACGATGAAGCGAGCCACATCAATGAAGACATCTGCAACGGACTTGTTGTAGTCGATTTCGATGTACGGTTGACTCCTGCCCGCGGGGCTCGACACCTCGCCCGCCGAACCAGGGAGCCGTACTGTTGCGGATGTCATATCAAGCAACGCATAGACGCGGTCCCGGAAGTCGCCACTCTCGCAGCCGGCTGCAGCGCGGAGCACTAGCACAGCGTCGTACTCCGGAACGACGAATGGCTTGCGCCCGAACTTCCCCACCGTGTCGGTGCTGGCCTTGAAGGTTTCTTTTTCGAGCTGCTGCAGAAGCTGCTCGCTGGGCCGCATGCTCTGCAAGCGGTCTAGAGCGCGCACATTAGTTCTTTCGAAGTTGACTTCTCCAAAGTCGAATTCTAACTTGATCGAGCCTTGGATGTAGCGAGCCCAGGATAGCACATGACCGCCACATGCTACGATGATGTGCCGGCTGGCCCACACTTCCCGTCTGACCCAGACGCGGCGAAGCCAGGGCCTACTGTATAAGTCACACAAGCCTGTACGCAGGAAATCCTGGTTTACAGAGCAATGTGGACTGTGACGTATCTTTCGCCACGGGTATGGCAACCATGCTATGTATTCCAACGCGAGCAAAGTATACTCAGCGTACTCGCCAAGCCAGGCGATTGTTTGGGTAGCATAGCGGAATATTACGCTCATGCTGCCGACTTGCTGAGACTTCTCAGCGTAGTTCTCTTGGTTGATACAGATAGCGTCGATCCAGTAGAGCAGGTCCTTTTCGGTAGACCGGAGAGAACGTAGGGCGGCGTACAGATTCCGCCTGATGAGTAAGATAGCTCCGTCGACACGCATCCGGTACTTTTGTTCCGCGGGTCCCCAAGCGTAAGACAGGGCGTAATACTTCACGGGGTAACCATTGCTGTCAATAGCGATCCTTCTCTCGGTATCCAGAGTAACGTTCATCATGTGGCCGGTAAGTTCCGAGTCGGGATGTCCACGCTCCAGCACCAGCAGTCTGATCTGTGATTCCAGAAGAGGCGGCCATTTATCTCCTACTCCAGGACTACTTGAGATCGGATCAGTCACGGATGGAGTTTGGCGTGGGACGTGGCCAGCACCCTTATAGGTGCGAAGAGGGCAGTCAACCCTGCACTCATCCGCTTGGCTGATGAGTGCTAGTGACTGTTGCGGAGCGGCTTTCGGATATCCAGGCGTAGAGTCCGTATGAGTCTTGTCGTTCTCGAAAAGTCCGTCACGGCCGTATGAGTCCACAATGGCTGGTCTCTTTTCGCCGTCAACCTGATGATCCATTACCGAGATCGATTCTTCGTGACCGCTTAAGCGATTGATCTACAGCCTTGATAGGGAGAATCAGAATAATCTGTAAGTGAAGAGCGAAGAGCGAAGAGTGGTAGTGGGGCAAAAGCAGTCTCGCTCAAAGGACGTGGCTGTGTAAATGGGAAGACGCAGGGCGTGCACCTTGCAGCTGGTGATCAGGATATGTCTTGATTCTGAAGGAGGCAAGCGTGCAAAGCAGGCTATGCCGCATTGTCAGCCGTGGTGCACTTGCTCTTCTCGGATACTGTACTTGGTACCCGTGTAAGGTTTATCAGGCTGGCCAAGTGAGGACTATCATTGGTCAGTACACAGGCCGGTGAAGAGACCTGCCGTTTCCTAAACGCCACAATCTTCCCTCATCATGGATAGGAGCCGCACGAGAGAGAAGATCCTGTTGCATTCGGGGCATGAAATCAAGTGCAGTAGACTGCCATCGAACTAAGCGTTGTTGAGCCTCGCGAACGGGCTGCCATTTGTGACTGATCAGCTAAAGTTGTTGTCCGCAACACATCCTGTGCTGCAATCATGCTTGATACACACGATAGTATTATACTTCCCCTTAAGGGCTGAAGGTTGCCGTGGTTGTACAGGACGAGAGCGATCTGCAACACGATCAAGGTCATTCCATGGTCCGACTCTGTGTATCTCGCTCATTGCGTGGCGGCTGCGGATCGGCTATCACGATGATCCAATTGTCCGGAGGTTGCCACTTGTGGTGCGTTTCTGGTTGTGTTCCTGAGATGCATCCAAGACGACATGGTTGGGCTCGACCGGACTTGCCGGAGTGAATGCAAAGTTGAACATCTCTTAGCTCCCGTCGATGCCGAGCCAATAGTCAGCGCTCAGGGTCCGCCGCGGTTGCTCTCCGCAAAATAATGGCTTCGTGGCATCTCCAAGGTCGACCCACGAACTTTGGGAAACAACACCTTGCAAGAGGTGGAAGACACTTGCAGCTTCTCTGGACTTCCTTCGACTCTCTTCACAGGCTCAACATCTGCATGCGCTTGGCTACACGCTCTTCCGACTACCACAGCGACGGCCGCTTTCTAAATCGACAATAAGCCCACCACTACCCACCAACATACACCAACACACTACCACCAACATACACCCACGAACAACCACCCACGATGTCGTCGGAATACAACTACGACGCCGACGCGCAATTCTTCCCCTTCTTCGTTCTCACCATCACCTCCCTCATCACCGTCCCGCTGACCTACACCCTCCTCCGCTCTCCCTCCTCGGATGTCTCAAACAAGAAAGCGTCGCACATCCACTCGGACTACACGCCCGAGAACGCCGACCTCATCGACGCCCAGCGGGCGAAACAAAAGAGGAAGGAGCTCCGCCTGAAGCGCATGCTCACAGCAGCGACGGGCTGGTTAACAATGGCGTGGATGGTCTACCTTATGTACGTGACGGCTCGAGCGACGCCTAAGATCTGGAATCCTTATGACATCCTTGATGTTGGAATGAGCGCGAGTGAAAAGCAGATCAACAGCCGGTACAGGAGATTGTCTGTTACGATGCATCCCGACAAGAGGCAGCCGAATCCCGCGTTGAACGAGACGATGGATCAGATCAACGATGAATGGGTCGAGATTGTTAAGGCTTATAAGAGTTTGACGGATGAGGAGGTGAGGAATAACTACCTTCAGTACGGAAACCCGGACGGGAAGCAATCTACTAGCTTTGGTATTGCTTTGCCGTCCTTTCTCGTGGAGGAAGGGAGTGGGAAGTATGTCTTGGTGTTCTACGGCTTGCTGCTGGGGATTGGGTTGCCGTGGTTGGTCGGAAAATGGTGGTATGGGATGCAGAAGGTCACTCGGGAGAAGGTTTTGGTGACGACTGCGGGAGCATTGTTCAGGGAGTACAAGGAGAAGATGGATGAGGGGGACGTTGTCGGTGCTGTTAGCTCGGCGCTAGAGTTCAAGGACGTGCTGTCTGGATCTAAGGCCGATACTGGACTTGGGAAGTTGGAGAACAAGCTGTCGTCGTCTGGTGAGGGCATGCTGCTCTCAGCCAAGGACAAGAAGAAGCTTGACTCCCTTGACGACCCCGCCCGCCGCAAGACCCTCGCGTTAATATGGGCCTACCTCAAGCGCCTGAATCCGGACGACAAGACCCTCGAATCGGAGAAGTACGAACTCGCGCCCACCGCTCTCCAGATGAACGAAGCTTTCCTCTCCATCAGCCTTGCTTTTGGCTGGACGAGCCCTGTTATCTCCTCTTTCCACCTCAGCCAAAGCTTGGTCCAGGCCATACCGCCAGGCGCAGTTACGGAGAAAGACGGCCGCATGCCATTGCTACAACTCCCGCACATGACGCCTACTGTCGTGGAGAAGCTCGAGCAAAAGGCTGCTGCAAACGGCAAGAGCGGGAAAGAGCATCTCAGCATTCAGAAGTTCATGTCCTTACCCGCTGAGCAACGTTCCGCTTTCGCTCAGGCTGCCGGCCTGACATCCTCGAACCTCTCCGTCGCCGAAAGCGTAGCTCGCCAACTCCCTCTCCTAAAAGTGGAGAAAGCGTTCTTCAAAGTCCAAGGCGAGAAGTACATCATCCCGAGCTCGCTGGTGCAATTTGTGGTGAAAGCCCGCTTCATACCCCCGGGCACACCGGCCTCGGCGATCCCGGAACTCAAGGACGAAGACCTCCTAGACAAAGATCCGGCGGAGGGAGATATTGCTGCGCAGAAGGAGGAGAAGGAACAATTTCCCGTTCCGCTCTCTTTCGCTCCATACTTCCCGCGGGACAGGAGTCCGAGATGGCACGTCTTCCTCGCCGACAACCGCCAAGGGAAAGTCGCGGTTCCGCCGTTCACGTTCCAGTCTTTCGACAAGAAGCCGTTTGAAGTTGATGAGAAGACTGGAGAGGTGAGGCCTACGTACGACGTGGTGACGCTGAAGATGCAATTCCAGGCGCCACCTCAGGCGGGGGAGTATAGGTTTCAGATGCATATGGTTTGTGACTCTTACCTTGGGTTCGATCACAAGGAGGATGCTATCATGGTGGTGGAAGACGCGAGCAAAGTTCAAGAAGTTGACGAAGACGACATCTCTGAACCTGAAGAAGGTACGCAACCCCTCCCTCCCCTTCCTATCCCTCCCATCCCTTCCTTTTCTCCCATCTCCTTTACTAACGCGCATATAGATTCAATAGCAGGCCAAATGGCCGCCCTCCAAGGCAAGCCGACAGCTGACCCTCAAGCGGCCGCTGAGCGCCAGGCGAGAAGGGATGCCCGCAGGGCACGATTAGCTGAGCAGAAGGAAGGAGTGGATGGGGATGGGGAGAGCGATTATGAAAGCGGAACTGATGAGGATGAGAGTGAGGAGAGCGAGACGGATACTGATACTAGTTCTGAGGAGGAGTAGGAGTCTTTCTTGATAGGGGTTTTGAGGGGGATGGGGCTGACAGTGGCGGCGGTGTGGTTGGTGTGGTCGACTGGAGGGGTGGCTTGGTGGTGGATGTGGTGGTGGTTGAGGGGTTGAGAGGTGATTGGTGGGATGGTTGTGATTCGCGGTATCGTTATGCTGTTGCAGTAGTAGGCGGAAGAGGTAGTTGGTAGACTATCGTTGGGATGATGGATGCAGAGAGCTTTTTAGCAATACCTTAGTATGAAAGTATTTGCAGCGTGGAAGCTGAGGTTATGTATACTGAGGCGGTCTTTGCAGAGTGGCATCTCGTGCTCTTTCTCTCTGGGAGCCTGAGGAGCACACGCGCCTGTATATGTATATCGAAGCGCGAGCAATCAGGGCGTTAAGCGCTGTGGTTGGCTCGGCAGACGCGGGAGCTAAGAGATGTTCAGTTTTGCATTCACTCCGTTCGAATCCAACCTTCCTGCTCGTCCATATCTCTTGAGGCTACCAAACAATAACTACGCCGACCCGCACTCCTCAAAATTCGAATCACTGTTGCGTCGATGCCATCGCAATATGGTGTTGCCGATACTGTAGAGCTCCCATCGACCGGCTACCTATGGCTGTTTCGAGGTCTCGGAGTGTACGTCGCTTACAGTGGTCTGAAACATGAACATCGACGGCGGGTATCAGCGTGAGTGTTGTCGTCGCTGTAGTTCTTCCGGCTAGGAGAATGTGTGCTTCGCGAGAGTAGAAGGAGATGGTATGGGAACCTTTTCGTCCGACTCTTTCTCCTTCTTGCTTCCTCTGCGTCTCATCTTCAATTCTTGCCCCTTCGACTATCGTTCAGCGCAATGGCTGGCCCATCTCTGCTCACGGCACTCACGCTCTGGCATGGCTTGGCTGCTGCCGCGGTCCTCTCGCGCCGAAGCTACACCAATACCGAGACACATACGATGATAGGTAGCGACTGCTTCGACTCCCAGTCCAATTTCGACGCCAATTTTGACTACCTCTACCCTTGGGGCGACACCCACAACGGCGCCGCTCGCATGGATGACGCTCATGTCTCGCTCGAGGGCGGCTACCTCACCTTGACGGCCGAGTACGAGACAGACCAGCCGGATGCCACTTTCTCCGGCTCCTCCTTGGCCATAGATTACCTCTCGGGTACTGTGTATGCTAAGGATACCTTCACGGTAGCCGCCACCGGAGGATATGACTTCACTGCCAACGTCACGGCTCCAGTGGTGACGGGCACGTGGCCAGCGTTCTGGCTTACGGCTGTTGAGGGATGGCCGCCGGAGATTGATATGGCTGAGTGGAAGGGCGATGGGAAGATCTCGTTCAACACATTCAATACCAGTAGCGAGGTGGCGGCCGTGGATGTCGACTACCCTGACGCCGGAGATTGGCACGCGATTAAGGCGGAGATTCGGGACGAGAATGGAAGTGATGTATCCATTGCTTTCTACCTGGATGGAGAATTGCAGAGTACGCAGTACGGTGTTGGGTATGTTGGGCAGGCTATGTACTTCATTATTGATTTGCAGATGGAGGGGTCTAGTGGGAGTCCGGGACCTACGGGAAGTAAGTATGATGTTGAGCCGGATCGGCTGGTAGGGTTGTGGGTGAAACTGATTGCTAACGATGTGCTGCAGATACGACGTATTCGGTGAAGGATCTGTTGGTTACGAGCTATAACCCGATCTGATGCAGCCAGATCGGCGCATACAAACGATTTCCCATCCATGTGTCCTTGAGCTTTTCGTGTCCTTCTTTCCTGCTTTCTGAGCAGCTCACTCAAGGGCATCGCTCAATCGAGGACTTCACCCTCATCTCCGCTGTCGGCCTGTAGGAAGGGGTGGTCGAGAAGGACCTTGGCACTTGGTCGCTCGTCCGGCTTCCACTTGAAGATGCAATGTAGGAACTCCAAGAGCTGTGCCTTCGCCTCGGGATCAGATGCCTCGATGTTATCCTCTAGATCCATATCCATGTCCTCTATCTTGATGCCATCTCTCTCCAGCCATTGCCCATTCTCGTCCCAGTATTCTCCGCCGTGCTGACTTTGCAACAGATACTCGACTGGCGGAGGCCCCATCAGAGAAGTCATCTGCGCGAGGTGCATCGCTTCTGACCATTTGCCTTCGCCATCCCGGGCGTTGAACAGCAACCGTCCGAAGATGAGAGAGAACGCCAGCATACCGAAGGACCAGACGTCGACTCCAAAGCCCCAAGGAAGACCGAGAACGATTTCGGGAGCTCGGAACTGTACGGGCGCAATCACACGAGGTGGGAATGCTTGCACTTCGTCCGGAAGGATGTGGGCTTCGCCCAGGTCGCCCAGTAGCGGCCTGCCAGCCGACTTTGATATCTCCTCGCTCTTCAACAGGTCTGTGAAAGCGGTCGAGCGGTACACGATACGCTTACCATCCACATCATACCTTCCGGTCGGCTTAAGCTTTCCCAGTCTCTTTGCGTAAAGTTGCGGGCAGTCACCAGCGTCAATCCAGAAGATGTTGTCTTCTTTGATGTCGGTATGAACGATGCGGGCCTCGGTGTGCAGGAAGTCGAGCGCCCGGAGTATTGCCTTTAGAACGTCTTGTGTAACTTCAGGATGAAGCGTGCGATCATCCCATAGTTTCCTCATCTCGAAGACATTCATACAGGCCATCCTGTAGACAAAGCATGGATGTTCGGCTCCCGTCGAGCCTTCCAACTTGAACCTGCCTGTTAGGCGACGTACGCTGTGTAGGCCTTCGTTCTCGGTCCTCATACGCAACAGACGACTGTACGCCTCCCACTCCCAGTGTGGCCGATGATCATGTGTGCCATCCTTCGAGAGATGCACAGCGCAAACTTTCACCGCCACGTACTGCTCTAGTCTGTGAAGTGTCAGCTTAGTCACTGGGTCATGACGCTTCTGCGAGACTCGAGGGGTTGACATACTGTTCGTCGCGGCAGAACCACACCGTAGAGCCTCCACCGTAGCCGAGTTTGCTGAGGACCTTGTACCGCTCGTCGAATACCATGCCGATGTGCACTGGATAGAAATTTCTTCGATCATAGCCAACCAGCGTCTCCTCCTCGATCGGCTGGTCTGAGTCCAGGAGCTTCGTGCGCTTGACGGCATCTTTCAGCGTACGACTTTGGCCTCGCCGGTTTATGCGTAGTGACTTGATCCATTGTATGATGGTCTTCATGGCTAATAAATATTGCTTGGTTCCAGAAGCGAAGCGTGAGTTGCGGAGTGGAGTAGCAAAGAGCAAGAGATCTACACCTGTGAGGACTTTTCGAGGGATGAGTCATCGAGAGAGATTTGTAGTGAATGCTAATTGACTAGCGCCATATCCGCCTTGGCGCACTGGTGCACAGCAACGGTTCCCTCCACAACGCCCTCGCTTGAACGCATGTGCTGAGGGAGTCACACCTCGTGTCTAGTAGACATTGCGTATTATGGTCTGCATCTCCGTTATGCACAGGTGAGAATCGTAGACCGAGACGCCCACCTGCTGCACAAGAAATGGTGTCCTTGATCTTCCGGAAGTCCTTCACGCCGTCGAGCGTCGAGCTTGATGGTGCCATCAGCGCCTGCGTGAGTTTGTACGGAAGTGGAGAATCTCTCCTCTTTGCCCATAAATTCGACCGTGACGACCGGCTTCTTATCGCTCTTGTCTCTAGCGGGGGTATGCGGTTATGTGCCCCTGTCCTTGATCTAGCATGTTGCATTGGGCTTCTCGAGACGGAGAGGAGGGCAAGGCTTGGCGACAGTGGACATTGCCGCCCTTTCCAGAAGTCAACACGCCCAACCGGCTGTCGTATCGTCCTCTAGACGGCTACAGGAATCCAATTCGTCTGAGAAGGCAGGCATCTATCGCGTTCCTCCCTCATGTGGCTACCTCCCGCTCCTGCCGGCGCAAGCTTTCTGAGTCAAGCAAAGACTGATTCTATCATTCTCCTTTGCTGCAACTACATTGGAGAGCACACATCCCCCTTCCGACACCCTACCCAATTCCCACACCACTGCGGCAAATCTTGGCCATCATGTGGTGCTTGAAACTCATCACGGAGGCGGTGCAGCGGTTGTGGCGACTGACCATGCGAAAGTTGATGGGTACTCGAGGAGAGGTAGCGGTGGTAGTACTTTGGGAAGAGGAAACACTTCCCGGATATGACGAATCACGCTTCTACCCCGTGGTGATCGGCGACATCTACGAGGACTGCTTCGAGGTCCTGGCCAAGCTCGGTTATGGCGCAACGTCTACGATCTGGCTTTGCCGCGATATGGAGTGAGCCCGTATACGATCAATAACTCTTGAGAGCATTGCGCTAACGTTTGCTGCAGGGACGAAAGCTACAAGGCCTTGAAGATATGCATCAACGAATCGAGACCTTTGAGCCGTGAGCGAGAGGCGTACAATCGTATTGCGGGGACCGAGACAGCCAACGAAGGCGTATTTTGCCTCCGCTTCTGCGAAGAAGACTTCGTGCTCACGGGGTCCAACGGCAAAGAGCATCGCTGTCTAGTGTTCTTACCGGCGGCCTGCAGTGTAGCCGACATCTTCGAACGCCTGGCCGACGAGGACTTATCATTCGCCAAGCTTAACACTCGCAGTGTCCTGGAAGCTCTCGACTTCCTGCACTCCGATGCGCACATCATCCACACCGACATCAAAGCGGCCAACATCATGCTCTCATTCAAGGATGACGTGGCGCTAGAGGCCTTCGTAGCAGATGTGGAAGCACATTCTCCCAAGGAGAAGAAAAGCGCCAGCTCTGACCGTATCATCTACCGATCGCGCGAGTTTGAGGGCCTGGGTCGTTGGAGCTGGGACCGGCCTCTGTTGTCTGATCTCGGCGAAGCTCGCATCGTGGACGAGGCGCAGGACGGCGGACTACTGGAGCCGTGCGTAGTGAGCCCACTTGCTCTACGTGCTCCGGAGACGGTGCTGGGCATGAGATGGAGCTATCAGGTCGACGTGTGGATGGTGGGCTGTTTATTGTTCCAATTCGCCACCGGCGAAACACCCTTTACCATGCCCGAGGGACAGGAGAGCTGGTCGGAAAGCATACATCTGGCTCAGATGGTATCGCTCATGGGCCCGTCGCCTGCCGAATTTCTGGAGCGCATCGAGAAGCCGAGGGTGCCATGCACGGAGGACAGCGCCTGGCGCAAAGGCGACTACAAGGGCTTCGAGTTCGACAGCAAGCTGAGCAAGGTGGAAGGCAAAGAGAAGGAGGCGGCGCTTGAATTTATGCGTGCCATCTTCAAATGGAAGCCGGAAGAGCGTGCTACACCTGCCCAGCTCTTGAAACACCCCTTCCTGAAGAAAGTTGGCACAGAGGGCGGAAGGGCCACCGAGCAGTCGGACGCGAACTACACCAAGTAGAGACGCGAGTAGCCAGTGGAGACGGACCCAACGCAGCATAGCAAAAGCGACGGCTCAAACCAGCGAGAAATGCGAGAATGAGAGGCGAGGGAGTAAGGCCTTGGATAATGGTGGTTTGGGCGCTTTTCTTTCATCATCGAATGTGCTCGATCTCTTGTGTCGGGCGGTAGCCGCTTCAAGCGCACAAGGGACATTGGAGATTCTCGCAGCAGATTCATCGACCGCGATCGTGAGACGCGAAGCGGCAATGTGTTCTGTCAGGAGCTTCGGAACCGGGACTACTGCAGACAGCTTTTCTTTCAGTAGGCAACAATGCGAGAAGTCTACGTACCATGGCCGACACCCCTCTTCCTCGCCGCCATCACTGCATTTAAGCACTTGCCCACAGCCTCCAAGTCACCCAGCAATGTAACATGTCCTCGTTCACTGCTTACGATGCCACCACGTGCGGCCACGTAGCCTTCCGGTACCATCGCGGCTCTAGCAAGAACAACACCGTCCCCGCTTGCGAAGGCCAGCTCATCATATGCATCGGCATGCTTGATGCCCTCCCTGCCATTAACCCGAGCGCCGTACACCGTGGGCGTGCTTTTGCCGTATATGACCGCTACTGGCGGGTACTTGTTCCCCGCAGAATGTGCTGGGATGGCTTCAAGTTCCTGCTTGAACTTCTTGACCGCAGCCAGCGTTCTTGTAAGGTATGCTATAGCCTCCATCCGCGGTATGGTGACCGTCGTTCGAGGCGACTCAGTGAGATCCTTGCCTGAGTCTCGGCCCATTCTAGAATCAGCGATGTTGCCTTCTGCCACAGCGTCGGTGCTCCCTCCCGAGC
>JAKLLW010000790.1:0-23771 GCA_022814695.1 Neocatenulostroma microsporum | reverse complement strand
CTTCTTATTCGTCCGAAACTCTATACTATTTAAGTTGAGCTTACTAATAGAGAGGAGATTTATATATAGTTATAGAACGTAGGCTACGTTCTATAGCTTAAGCGTAGCGTTAGGTCTACCTTATAGTTAAACCTTTAGTACGACCTTACCGTGTTCTATAACCCGATAACCGGTACTAGCGCTAATAATTACTTACGGTACTTTAATATCGTAGTAAGAGTCTTTAATAAACAATTCGCGTCGATAGTAGAAGTATAAGTTAGCTCCGCTATCTATTAACTAATCGAGTTAGTAGAAAGCGTTACCGTCTTTTATAGCGCTATAAGCCTCGTAGTATATACCGATATAGTATAGCCCGACGTACGGACAATCGGATTTAATTAAGAGGTATCGCCCTCTAATTTCTTTAATACCGACGTTAACTACTCTAGGGATAACTTAGCCTTATATAGTCTTTACTATAGTAAGGTTTACCTTACTAACTAAGTATATCGGTAGCTCTAGTTTATCCCGTTTAGGTTAACTATTACGGTAAAGTTTACTAATATAGAAGTCCGGGTTACTACTAGAAGAGTACTTTTTAGACGCGAGATCGATTAACGGTATAGAGATATACTAAGGTATATCTTAGTTCGACGAGATATCGATTATTACTATAGTAGCCTATAGGTTAGGATTAACCTCTTCTTCCTTCTCTATAAAGGAACTCTACGAGTCTAGCTTCTACTCTTTAGTAAAGAGTAGTCGGTTAGGTAGGTAATTGTTACCCGTAGTATCCTTAATCGATACGAAATATACGCTAAACTCGTCTTCCGGCTAGTTTCGGTTACTAAACGAGCTCTATTATTAGTCGGCTACGTTAGCTTTAGGTTTAGGACGCTTAGCTAGCTAAGCGGTCCTAGTAGTATACTTGTCCTTAAACTTGTAGTCTACGTCGTTATAGGTATAGTTGTACCTATAGAATAGTAGGGGCGTAGGATAGAAGAATATTTAGGATAAATCCCGCTATAACGATATACGCTTCTATAAGCGGCTTCTATCTTATCCTCCTCGACTACGCCCTTCGTAACCTTCTCGTTCGCGGCTACCGCGCCTCTAAGGGCGTCCTTCTCGTTACGGCTCTTATACTACGAGACTAATCGGTTTGTCCCTAGTATCTATACTATCTTTAAACGTACGTCTAAACTTATCTTCGCGAACGGCGTCGTCTTATAGCTTATAGAGGGTAATAGGCTACTTATCTATACCTCCTATACTACCTACTATATAGCGCGTATAGGTTCGACTTAACTACTCCTTATACGACTTTAGTAGGCTCTTAATATAGAGTAACTACGCTACCTTCTTATCTAGCTTAAAGTCTAGGTATACGAGCTTTATCTCCTTCGTATTCTACGCCTTAGTATAGGCTCGAACGGACGAATAGTCCTTCGCCTATATTATCGCTAGTATATATAGTACTCGTCTAGTAATCTACCTACTCGTAGGGTAGTAGTATTACTCTAGGTTATCCTATATCTCCTTTACGTCTAATATACCCGTTAATCTTTATTTAAGGGTATCGCTAATATTCGAGAGAATACCGTTCTTTAGGTTACTATTCTTACGCTTATTTATAGTATTAAATAAGACCGCGTTATTCTATTTCTTAACTGTCGATAAAGACCTATTCGGTATAACCGGTTTAAGGAAATTACTAGTAATAAGATTAACGGTTTATTCGTTTTCGGTAGTAGACATAATCTATACTAACTATATTTCCTATTTATTAACTCCGTTAAGAATATTCTTACTAATAGCCTTTAAGTATATTACTCCTAAACCGGTAGCGCTATTTACTCGAAGCGAAGTACCTAGATTATTAATAGGTAGTTTCTTATCTTTATTATCGTTATCTCGTAGTAGAAGTCGTAGTTAACCTTATTGTCTTATATCGTTAAAGCCTAACTAGTTAAAACTAGGTAGATAGAGGCGTTTATCCGCTATATCGGTAGTATAGTCGTTTTATAGTACGCGTTAGTAATTGTAGCTTTATAGAAATAGGTTCTAAGTAGCTATCGTTTATAGGAGTCGAGTAGAGTTTCCCTATACTAGAGGGTCGCCTATAGTCCGATTGTTAGATAAAGGAACTACTACGTTTATAGGGGTAGAGGTAGCTTTAAGTTTACCGAGTAGTTGTCTATTAATAGCTCTCCCTACCCGCTACCGCCCTTCTTAACTCGACTCTAAACGACTTCCTACTACTATCGCGCGACTGCCTCTTACTATATATATCGGCGATATTAGTAGTACTTTAATAGGTACGCCTCTCTTAATACTACTCTTAACGTCTCTTTTAACGGCCTTAACCTCTACTACGAGTAAGACTCGTTTAATGTTAGTCCTAGCAATTAATATAGTAAGAGATCGAGATACGAAGGATATATTAGAAGTAGCGATAGAACTAGTAAGTTCTACGTTATTTATGTTCTAGACGAGGTAATATAGTTGTTCGAGTACCTTAAGTAAGGTATTCTACCTTAGTTTAAAGACTTCGGCGAGAGTAGCTTAGTTAAGTTGCCGTAACATTAATAGAGGCGCGTCTAGATTATACGAGAGTATGTCCTATATATCGACGGCCTTAATAACTTGTCGCTAGAGAGTAGATAGTAGTTTACTATCTAATTTAGGTAGGAATATGTACTCGTTATTATCCTTAGCCTCCTCGTCCTTCTCTACTTCCTCTTCTTCTTCTTCTTCTTCTTTATCCTCGCCTTTACCGATTAGTTTATTATTAGCGTTAGCTTTAATAGTATCTTTATCGCTATCTTCTTCTTCCTCCTTATCTTATCCGTTAGGCTTATTAACGTCTTTATTAGCCTTCTTACTATTACTTTC
Organism: Neocatenulostroma microsporum; assembly: GCA_022814695.1. Lineage (NCBI taxonomy): Eukaryota > Fungi > Ascomycota > Dothideomycetes > Mycosphaerellales > Teratosphaeriaceae > Neocatenulostroma > Neocatenulostroma microsporum. Next base: position 20,894 of record JAKLLW010000790.1, on the reverse strand, counting down.
GTAGATAAAGATCGGGTTCTTACCCTTTAGGTAAATAGTTAAAGGACCGGTAGTAATAGTATTTAATAAAGATATTGTAAGTAATTCGTTAGTATAGAGTAGTACTTAATATAAGATAAGATTGAGATTCTTAAGTTTCTACTTTAATGTAGATTGTATTGTATTAATTGATTAGGTATAAATAGTTCTATACTATTTTATAGAGAGTACTATAACCGGGCTTATAACCTATTAATATTTATAGGTTGAGAGTAAAAACTCTGATTCATTCAGCCCTCTATAGAGTCTCGTCTAGTCTATATATATTTATACAGAAGAGACCGTGCGTCCTTAGGCCGGCTCAGCCGAAGTGTTCCACTTTTCTAACAAAGAGTCCCACCCCGTAAGAATCCCGCCCTCGGGGTTCCCACCGTTCGGCTCAGGCATGTCAGGAGCCAGGACCGATCACGACCAAAGATGTCTCGTACTCCCGGCATAGAATAGAGGTAACGTTCGTCGTCTATGCTTGCACCCTCACACTCAGGCACGAGCTGAAGACACAAAATAGTCTGTAACGTTACTTCGTACTTTCAACTACCTCAAGAACTGCGCGAAGCGATGCTGCTACGGACGCGCAAGAGGCGCAGAAATATCTGAGGAACGTTACTGCCTCCGTGTTCCATCGGACGACCCTATCGCCTCTCTCCCGCCGGCGACATCGTCACTCTTGCCCAGGGCTCACCAGCGTGTCTGCTGAGAAGGAGTTAGAGACATTGGAGAATGGGGAGAGCTGTGCGCTTTTGAGTATGACGGTAGTGCCTCCAAGGGCGTATACCTCGTCTTCTCTTTCTTGATGTTGCCTTGTTCGAGCCACCTTCGCCTCATCTCCTTCTCGTCCCATTGATCGAGCGAAAGCACTCGTCACTTTTACAATCAATCCATGACTTTTCCCCCCGAGAGACATCATTGCGATCCTTAGCAATATGCGGCTTCTGCCGCCTCCCCTCAGATCCTTGTTGGACATAATCATGCTACTCTCTATGCTCATGATGATGTTTGCGCGCAGTGCAATCTCTGCGCCCCTTCTATGTCCTTCCCTTTGCTCCCATGAGGGCGTCCACGGTGGAGGATGGAGCATTTATCACGACATGCGCCAACTGCGCACATGCCGTACGCCTCTTTTGCTTGACTTAAACGCCTACGACGCGTTCGACAACCCAGGCACACAACCAAGCATTCGTGCATGTTCGACCTCTACCTCCAACTCCACTTTGTTAGCTCGAGATGCCATTGGGTCTTACAGCAACTCGACGGCGTGCGGCATTCCCTTATGTCACAACATAACGTCGGATTTCAACATCATCCGGTCTGGAACCGCCAATTCAACCAACAGCGCGACCGATATCGACGCTCTACGCAGCATTCAGTATATGCTGGCTCGGCAGGACACGGCGTCGTGTGAGAGCACGTCTGCTTCGATTCTAGTCGGCGACAGTATTGTGGGTGTTTACGCCGGCGCCTCGGTACCTGCACTGCTGTTCTCGGGCCAGATTCTCGAGTGCTTGGTCACGGAGATCGCCAGCCACGGTACATCAGACAGCGTGTACATCGAGTCCTGCAGCGTGGACCAAAGCGCGTCAGGTCAGAACATGGGCATTGTGATCGGCAACTTCGCCACGATCCCATTGGTTCAGAGCGCTCTCTCAACATGGTCTCACGGTGGCTGCATGATCACAAATTCAACCGCAAACTCTACGGCGACAGCTTGGCAGAGTTTTGACCTTCCACTGTTGAGCCAGCCTCCAGCAGCTCCGAACGCATCGACCAACACGTCGACAACATGGAGCTTCAATCGACGAGACCTCAGGCTACTCTCTCCGCGCGCCGACTGCACAACCGTTCAAGTCAAGTCTGGCGACTCTTGCGCTTCGCTGGCCACTGAATGTGGGATATCTGGCGCCGACTTTACCAAGTACAATAGCGATGCCAACCTCTGCTCTACGCTTACCATTGGACAGCACGTTTGCTGCTCTGCAGGCACCTTGCCTGACCTCGCGCCAAAGCCGCAAGCGGACGGGACGTGCGCAACCCATACAGTCGTCAGAGACGATACTTGTAGCACCCTTGCCACCGCCAACAGCATCGCCGTCACCGAGATCGAGGCTGTGAACAACAATACTTGGCAGTTCATGGGATGTAGCAGCCTTCAGATTGGCCAGGTGATCTGCCTTAGCAAAGGAGACCCGCCTATGCCTGCGCCGCTCCCGAACGCCGTTTGTGGACCGCAAGTCAACGGCACAGAAAAACCTGCCAACATGTCACTCCCAGGCGCTCTGGCCTCGTTAAATCCTTGCCCCCTCAAGGTCTGTTGCGATATATGGTAGGTCTTACGATGGGTCTGACGATTGGGAGCATTCCGAGACATGAACTGACACGGACGCGTACACTTCTAGGGGACAGTGCGGAAACACAGAGGATTTCTGTACCATCAGCCAGTCTGAGTCGGGAGCTCCAGGAACCGCCGCTCCTGGCGAGAATGGATGCATCTCGAACTGCGGTACTAATATCATCTCGAGCGACGCACCCGCCAAACCGTTCACCGTCGGTTACTTCGAAGGGTTCAACCAGCAGCGGCCCTGCCTGAACATGGATGCCTCGCAGATCGATGTCAACTCATATACCCATTTGCACTTCGGATTTGCGACACTTTCCAAGAGCTTCGACGTCATTATCGATGACAACTCAACAGCTGAATGGGACCAATTCAGGGCTCTCTCTGGGCCTGATCTCGTCATCTCATTTGGTGGCTGGGCTTTCTCCACCGATGTCGCATCTTACTCCATCTTTCGCAACGGCGTGAAAGAAGAGAATCGCGGAACTCTCGCCAAGAACATCGCCGCATTTGTGACGAGCTCAGGCATAGACGGCGTCGACTTCGACTGGGAGTAAGTCCAACTCCCGACAACGGTCGCAGATCGAGGTTTTGTGACATCCGCTAACGCTACATACCCCTCTGTGTAGGTACCCTGGTGCACCCGACATCCCTGGTAAGCGAGACTTGTCGTTCGACGCTCATGTCACCGTGCTGACTGTTGTGCTCCTCGTTACCAGACATTCCTGCGGCGAGTCCGGAGGATGGTCAGAATTATTTGGCATTCCTCGAAGAATTGCGCTCCCAGCTCGAAGATTCGAGAACGATCTCCGTCGCTGCACCGGCCTCGTACTGGTACCTCAAGTCGTATCCCATTGCCGAGATCTCGAATGTCGCGGATTACATCGTGTAAGCATTGTTGACCCGACAGACAGACGGGCGCGCGTGCTGATTAAGGCGCAGTGTCATGGCATATGACTTCCACGGCCAGTGGGACTTTGGCAATAAATACTCCGACACAGACTGTCCCAACGGAGATTGCCTACGATCTCAGGTGAACTCAACAGAGACCCATACATCCCTATCCATGATCACCAAAGCAGGAGTGCCATCGAACAAGATCGTCGTCGGCGTAACGTCCTATGTGAGTCTCCATGAGTACATCTCTTACTCTAACCTCCGTCATACTCATCGCTTCGGTAGGGACGCTCGTTCCAGATGACGCAAAGCGGCTGTACTGGTCCAATGTGCACATACACGGGTCCCGAATCTGGCGCTACGCCTGGAAGGTGCACGCAGACAGCTGGGTACCTAGCACAGGCCGAGATTGATGAGATCCTTGCGAACGACGAATCCGCAAAGACGTTCTACGACGCCTCCTCGGAGTCGGACATTATGGTCTACAACGGCAGCCAGTGGGTCGCCTACATGAGCGACAATACCCGCATCGCACGAACCAGGACATACCTGGGCTGGAACTTCCTTGGCACCGCGGACTGGGCCATTGACCTTGCCGTCTTCAACGACACGGAGCTCAATGACCCTGAGCCATTACCAGACTGCACGGACGCTGGGAGATACCATACCATCGATGACGTTGTTAACGACCATGGCATCCCGGATAACTGCGTGAACATGTACATCATGAATGCCATGTCCGAAACCATGACGACATCGTTGTCAACATACGACAACATCATGAGTGACGGCTACAAGGCGAAGTTCAACGCCTACGCCCGCCAAGTCCGAAGTCAGGTCTACTGGGCATGGCAGAACGTCTGGGTCGGTAAAGCGAACACTTACTGGACCTGCCTCGAGACCAGGAAGGGCAAGAACGAGACGGTGACGTGCGGGACGCCGCGCAGCGGCTCGGCATACTACTGGGTCCTGAAGGACCAGAAAGCCTTCTGCCACGACATGGACACTGTATACAACCTCGACTGCGGCTGGATCACGCAAAACAACCCAGGCTTCTATACCGATGGGACAGGTGGCATTTCCTGCCAGAGATTCGGCATATGTGCGGATAAGAGTAGGCTCTACTTTCCAAATATCGACCCAAACTTCCCTATCCTGGATCCCGGCACGCTCATCACGCAATCCTTGAACAACTATACTGGTTTCTCGGACTGGTTGGAAGACTCGGCAGAAGCCGCCCAAGTCAACATGTTCCCGGAAGAGACTTCCGATGCGATCGATGCGTCCTCGATGTTGGTCTTCTCATTGCAGGCATCAATCCAGGCCATGCAACAAGTGGCCGACGTGGGCGAGCAAGCTGAGCAGGAACAGAGAAAGGAGGAGATCCTTGCATTCGTTACAGCTTTCCTGCTCGTGTTACCCGCTTTCGGTGAGGCAATCGAAGAAGTCGAAGCGCTTGTGCAGGTCGCTCGGATTGCCAAACTGGTTGATGTGGCAGGCAATACAGCTCTGGGCATATACGGATCTATCGAAGACCCAAAGAGTGCTCCAATGGCCGCTGCTGGTATCCTCATGGGTGCATTCGCGTTACGTGACCAGTCTGCTTGGGGCAAAGCGGCAACTGAGGTTCGCTCGATGAGCCAAGATGTCATCAAGTCCTTGGGCGATGTTGTTTCCACAGGCATGGGCAAGGTCAAGCAAGTACGCAGGCTGTGCAGTCCTTGACTCCTCGGGCCTGGGGTGAGACAGCTGGACAATGTGTCTGGGCGTAGTTGATGGGCGATCAGGCTTCCTACTTGGCTTCCTACTTGGCATCTTACATGGCATCTCACTTGGCTTCCGACTTTGCTTCTGATCTGGCAATGCGCATCCTACTCGGCATCTTACTCGACATCTTACTTGTCATCTCTACCTGGCTTCCGCTCCTTGAACTGGCTTCGTTAATTAGTTCTTACCATAGTCTCAGTACCGCATTGCATCACTCATCCCTACATTCATCCCGTCAACACCGATATGTGACTGTTCACTCCGCAAACCTCCACAATGCCCAATGCAGAGCCCTCGTCAAGCTGCGCTCCCGCTCCGTGATCGTGCCCGACGATGTCGTTTGGTGATGTCCTTTGCCAGTCGCCTTGCGTCTCAGTCACCATCGATGATGCCCGTCGCCTGATATTTGCCACGCCACTACCCTTGCCGCTCACCTTGCTAATGCGTTGCCATTGCCTTGCCATCGGCCTGAGTTTGTTGTTTGGTACAAGTGTGTCCTCTGAGTATTCCTCAAGGAGCCTGTTCGCTCAAGATCCTTATGCTCGACAGCGGTCTCGCTTGCTGCTGGTATTGCAGGTGAACGAGTGCTGTAGGTCGACAGAGCTCAAACTTCAGACTGCTTATCAGGCAGAGAAGAAGGCGTCTGATCGATCCGGATTTCAATTGTGCGTGTTCGCTGGGGATACCCTTGAGAGCGTGTTCGCTTGAATGTCTGAATGTTCGATGGACCTCGACTTCGTTGCTGGGATGCCGACGAGGGAGTTCACTGATCGATGTCGATAGCGCTGCGACTTCATTGCTGGGATGCCGATGAAGGAGGCTTTTCGATTCGGACGTTCATTGAGAGCGTGGTCGCTGAGGTGTACCGTATGAGCTGAGTCGCTTGTGGTGAGCTTGCCGCTTGTGATGAGCTTCGCCGTACGTCGCTGCTGAGTGTGGTTTGACGTTGTTCGCAATGTGATGTCTCGTGCGCCACATCTCCTCGCTAGTGTGAAAGCACTGTTGGTTCGGACCCAATAGCTTCAGTCAATTGATGTGGTCGAGGTGCATGTATGTGCTCGTGCGATGTAATGTGTCGCATCAATCGAACCATCGACTGCAGGGACCGGCTTGCCGAGAAAAGAAGTGACCGCCGACTTCGACTCTCAATCTCTCGAGGTCTCTCGATGTCCGAAAAGTATCCATAATAAGTCAACACAGTAGCTTTAAAGACGACGCTGCTGCGGAGGAGAAAAGTGGACGGTATCTCTCGAAGACCTCCTAACAACTAAATCCTAACGGGCACCGTAGCAGTCTGTCGAGGCTCTGCAATATCCGGGATCGCAGGTCAGTCGCGAGTCCTTTCAACCACCCTTGCTGCTGCTGTCGTTTCCTGCGAGTGAGGCGACCGCATCCCATACTAGAAGCAAGGCCATCAATCCCTCGTACATCAACTCCATGATTCAAGACTTACACGCAAGCTTGGAGAAAAGTACAAGTTTTGTACACATGCGAACTACCCTTGCGCGCTAAACGTTGACATGCATGCAACACCATTGCCCACTACAGCTCCATGAGCACTGCTCCGAGCTCGGGAGATACTACTCCCCATCCATCTCCCACACATTAGCCTCATACTCATGCCAACAGCATCTTCCGCGGATCCTCGATGTACTCCTTGATCTTCACCAAGAACTGCACCGCCTCTCTCCCATCCAGCAGTCTGTGGTCGTAGGTCAGGGCAAGGTACATCATAGGCCTGATCTCGACTTTGCCGTTGATGGCTACAGGTTTCTCTTTGATAGCGTGGAGACCCAGGACAGCGGTTTGCGGGAGGTTGATGATGGGTGTGCCCATGAGGGAGCCGAAGACGCCGCCGTTGGAGATGGTGAAGGTGCCGCCAGCCATGTCTTCGATTGTTAGTTTGTTGTCGCGGGCCTGCTCACTGTTAGTACTGGCACAAATGGGAAAGCATGGTGGGTTGATGTACCTTCTTGCCCAGGTCCGCGATACCCTTCTCGATGCCGACCATGTCAAGAGCTTCCGCATTCCGCACGACAGGTGTGACAAGACCCTTCTCCGTCGCAACCGCCACGCTGATGTCTACGTAGTCGCGGTACACGATCGTGTCCCCGCCACCTGGGCCCTCAATGCTCGCGTTCACGGCCGGGATGTCCTTCATGGCGAGCACAGCAGCCTTGGAGAAAGCGCTCATGAAACCAAGCTTCACGCCGGTGTTCTTGAGCACCTCATCTTTGTACCGCTTCCGCATATCCATGAGCGCAGACATGTCGACTTCGTTGAAGGTTGTGAGGGAGGCGGCGGTGTTCTGGGATTGCTTCAGGCGCTCGGCGATACGCAGGCGCATGCGGTTCATCTTTACTCTGCGCTCTTCGCGGCTGCCGAACGGTGACTCAACCTTTGGCTTCGCATCTTGTGGCTTCTCAGGCTTCTTCTCTTGCTTCGGCTCCTGCTTCGGTGGTTGAGGTTTTGACTCCTGCTTAGGCGGCTCGGGCTTAGATTCTTGCTTCGGTGGCTCAGGCTTCGACTCTTCCTGCCTGGACTGGTCTGATTTCGCTGGCTTAGACTCCTCTTTCTGGCCTTCAGGCTGTGATGAAGTCTCTTGCGCATCTGATGCCGGCGACTTTGGCTCGTCCTTGCCTTTGCTCTCGCTTTGGCCTGGCGATCCGCCTAGCTCAAGCTTGACCAACTCCTGACCAACTGTGACAGTGTCCTCCTCCTTCGCCAAGAACTCCTTGATGGTACCAGCTGCAGGCGCGTTGACAGCAACGTCGATCTTGTCGGTCTCGATGGTGGCGATCTCCTCATCCTGCTCAACGTAGTCACCGGGCTGTTTCGAGAACTGCTTGAGCGTTCCTTCTGTGATGGATTCGGCCATTTCCGGCACCTTGACGATTTGCTCCTCTGTTGCCACTGTCAGTATGTAGTCCAGAGTCTCAGTGCGTTTCTGACTGACCATCGCGGCGGCTCGTTAGACTGAACAGGCGTGTCTGGGTCGAGAGGATAGGCTGTCTGTTACTATATCAGCCCCGTGACTTCGTGCGTTGTCTTGTCTGATCTTACTGTTGCCGGGGAAGTGAGCGAAGCGCATGTGATGATGTCGGCGTCCGCGAGACAGTACTGAGGCATCGTAGCGCACTCCTTGAGCTCCTAGGAGTCTGGCGGAGGAGAGGAGAGGCAGATCTGGAGCCCGCAGCCAGCCGGCGCAAACATTGTGAGCTCGACATGACCCGAGAGACGGCAATGTGAGTAGCTCAATGCCTTTGAGTAGCTCCCAGCACCAAGTCGGTATATCGTGGATAAGGTCGCAAAGGGTGTAGCAGGGGGTGTGGTGGTGTGAAAGGTGCAATGTGCAACGAATATGTTCTTGTTCGTTTGGAGATCTGCGCTTGCTGCGGAGGACGAGCTTGAAACGTCAAGGTTCCGGACACTCCCGTTCGGTCTGCAGCACGGCAGAGACGACTTCCAAGCACCCGCATTGGTCGAGGGAGTGGTTGTCAGCAATTACAGAGCTTCAGCACGCGAGTACCAAAGCTGTACCGCACAAGGACGCCGCAGGCAAGACCGGACAGGGCGCAAGCCCACGCACATCTCCACCATGGCTACCGCGAGGGTCGAAGTCCTGTGAGCACGAGCTCCAAGCCATTGCACCTGTCCAGATACTAATACAGCAACCAGCCGACTATACCGCCGCTCTCTGAAGCTCGCACTCGACTGGGCAGTCCACCGATACATCTGGCGCGGCCAAGCCATCTACATCCGATCTCTCTTCGAAGCGAACAAGCACCTTTCGCAACCGAGGCAGCAAAGAGTACGCATATATACTATGTACTGGACGAGATCAGAGGTACTGACGGCAGCAAAGGCACTCATTGAGGAGACAGAGGGCATACTCGAGAAGTGGAAGCACCCAGACCCATACAGACCGCCCACGGCTCCCGGTGGAAGCAAGTACGAGCGCAACTTGGCGCCGCCGAACACAGACCGTATGTATACCCTGAAGAAGGCACTTCAAGTGTCAAGCAGCATACTGACACGAAGCAGCACCGCCGCACATGCACCTGTAAACGACAAGGCAGAGTTGGGACGGCGTTAGGCATGTAAATAAGGAGGCAGGTCTCTGCAATGCACAAAGCTTTTCCAAGTCTATGTTACAGCGTCTCTATTTGAGCAGGAGCTCTATCATCTGCGCGAGCTCGTAATGCGAGTTAGGACTAACATTACAGCCTGGCGCGAATCTGGCTACTAGCGCTCGCTCTCCGTGTCTCCACCCATGAGCGGATAGTATCTACGAGGCCTTCGACCTGCGCTAGAGTGTTACCAGCGTGTAGGCACACCCGGATCCGCTCTGTGCCAGCTGGTACAGTCGGCGGTACGATGCCACGCACCACGAAGCCGTTGCACTGGCAGTAGACGGCAAGCGCCTTGGGCTCCGAGGATAGTACTGCAAAGATGGGCGATTTCGGACACTCCAGCGGCACTCGCAGCAGCCGCTCTTGTGGACTTCCTTCCAGCGCTAGGCCGTCTTGCAGTGCCAGCAGTCGGGCGTGCAAGGCTTCGATCATATCGCGCAGATGCCTAGCCAAAGGCTCCGTCTTCCCTTCTGCGAGATACCGGTACGACGCCCGAATCGCTGCCAAATTCGGGTACGACATGAACGTCGTGTATATCAGCGATCGAGCGTAGTTGATCAGGTACTGTCGGATCGTGGGACTGCATAGCAATATCGCGCCATTGCATGCCAGCGCTTTGCCGAATGTATGAAGCCGGACAGTGACTTCTCTCTCGAGACCAAGCTCGCAGACGAGACCCTTGCCTCTTGGACCATATACACCGTTCGAGTGCGCTTCGTCCACGATCAGGTACCCGTTCCCTGCTGGTAGCATTTCCTTCATCACCCGCACGATCTCCTTGAGTGGCGCTATGTCGCCGTCCATGCTGTACACCGTCTCGACGGCTACAAATACATTCCGCCGGCCTTCTTGCACTGCTATGTCTTCAAGCAGGCATTGCTCCAGCACGCTTCGCAGAGCGGACACGTCGTTGTGAACGAAGCAGATCTGCTTGCCGGCTCTGCATAATCTCATGCCATCGTGAACACTGGCGTGAATATACTCATCATGAACGATGATATCCCCAGGCTGCGGTAAGCATGAGAACAAGCCTACATTCGCATCAAAGCCGGAATTACATAGCAGTCCAGCCTCAGCATCGTGAAAGCCAGCGATCTGTCGTTCAAGGTTCTCTGCGTATGTCGAGTTGCCGTCTAGTAGTCGTGAGCCTCCACTTCCGGTGTTCGTTGGTCCGCGTTCTAATTCCTCGATGAACGACCGTCGTAATACCTCGTTCGATGCCAGTGAGAGAAAGTCATTCGAAGAGAAGTCGGCCGAGTTCGGCCCATTGGTCGTCAATTGGCGAATTGTCGATTGAGAGCGCCGCTTATCGAGGGTTCGAGAGATAGCTGTCTCCAGGCCGGATCTTCTTCCTCTCTCCATCATACTACCCCCGCTAATGTCTTCGTCACCTTCGACCGAGCATGTATGTTCAATACCGAGACTCAATGGCTGAACTCGGAACATGTAGTAGCAATTTTAGGTTGTGTTGACTTCACCGACTGGAAGCCGAGGAGAAGGGTTCGGCCGCCCACCGACCGAACCAGCAACGGTCGAGTCGTCAGCAATATCAAACTCTGTCTCAATGGGACCGAAGTGTACATTGCCAATACTTTCGGCGTCAGGGAGATGAGGCAGGTAGGGTCGGTCTTATGGCCGAAGTTGAGGGTGTTGCAGGTCTATGGAGCAAATACTGGTGTTGGCAAGACCATCTTCTCGTCGATTTTGTGCCGGGCTTTTCAAAAACGCTTTGAGAAGGTCCATTATCTCAAACCGATATCAACGGGACCGCAGGATGAAGCAGATGATCAGTAAGTATATCCACGTCACCTTGCCATGCATCCGACAGGAATAGGGAGTTGGGGAGGGCGTTGTTGACGCAATCGCAATCTTACCCAAACCCTAACCCTAGTGGACGATCAAGTAGTAATACGAGGACAGACATCTATCGACACTGAGCAGGAACGTACGAGCAAAGTGTATATATCAGTTCCAAGACCCTGTGAGCCCACATATAGCGGCACGGAGTTCAGCAGAGGTCAGGAAGCCCGAGTATCTATCCGCAGCAGCGTACAAACTGACTGGGAACAGCCCGCCACCGATGCCAACATACGAGCAGCTGTACACGATGAATTGAGCTCTTACGCGAACGGAGAGGATGGTGTTGCGATTGTGGAGACGGCAGGCGGCGTGCTGTCGCCAGCACCAAGTGGCAGCTCACAAGCAGACCTCTACCGGCCACTAAGACTGCCTGTCTTTCTTGTTGGCGACCATCAGCTAGGCGGTATTGGTACGACCATCTCGGCCTGGGAGTCACTACACATCAGAGGGTACGATGTACAGTCAGTGGCTCTCTTCGCAGAGGGTAGATACGACAACCACAGCTATCTGAAGGACTACTTTGCGGATAGAGACGTCCATGCCTTCTCCATTCCCCCGCCTCCGGAGCGACATCAGGATGTCTTCAAGGATGTAGAGGCCATGCAACGATATTACGAAGAATCTGGTAGTCTTCATGATGTGACGGCCTTCGCCGATCGCTTCATCCAAGGGCATGACAAGCGCATTGCGGACATCCAGAACATGCCCGCTGAAGCCGATCAAGCGATCTGGCATCCATTCATGCAGCATACCGAGCGATCCAAGGACACTATCGTCGCCATCGACTCGGCTTATGACGACCACTTTCAGACGTACTCCACCAAGCGAGCACCTTACCCAAAGCCACAGTCGGAGACAGCGGTCCTCAAGCCCGCATTTGACGGCTCAGCATCGTGGTGGACGCAGGGTTTGGGTCATGGCAACCCTCGGCTGGCACTCACAGCAGCACATGCAGCTGGCAGATACGGCCATGTCATGTTCGGTGGTGCCGTTCACGAGCCAGCACTCAGGCTGGCGCAGACACTGATCGAGATGATGGGGAACCCACGTCTCAGCAAAGTCTTCTACACCGATAACGGTAGCGCGGGCATGGAAGTAGCGGTCAAGATGGCCTTGCGAGCAGCTACTATCCGCAATGGATGGAATGACGATGACGAGGTGATCATTCTGGGCCTCAAAGGCAGCTATCACGGCGACACTATCGGCACGATGGATGCTTCGGAGCCGAGCATCTACAACAAAAAGGTAGCGTGGTATACTGGCCGTGGCCACTGGCTTGATTTCCCACAGATTAGGCTGCGGAAGGGTCAGTGGATTGTTGAGGCGCCTGAGGGAATGGAAGAGGTATTGGGCGAAGCAAGGCCGGTAGGATCGTTGGAAGACGTGTTCGACTTTGAGAAGAGAAACCAAGACTACGCTCTCTACCAAAGCTACTGTGGAGAGATGATAGCTAGTCTGAAGCAACAGGGCAAGAAGTTTGGCGCTTTGATCATGGAGCCCATCATACTCGGAGCAGGTGGCATGATGTTCGCTGATCCGCTCTTCCAGAGATGCCTGGTCGAAGCTGTTCGCAACAGTGCCAACGACCCAAGCCAAGTCCGCGATGAGCATGACTGGTCTGGCATGCCCGTCATCTTCGACGAGATCTTCACCGGACTGTACCGTCTTGGCCGTTTCAGCGCCGCCAGCTTCCTGGGCGTGCAGCCGGATATCGTGGCAAATGCGAAGCTTCTCACTGGCGGTCTTGTGCCGCTTTGCACCACCACTGCCAGCCAGTCTATCTTCGACGCCTTCCTCAGCAACGATAAGAGCGACGCGCTCCTCCACGGCCACAGTTACACCGCTCATGCTGTTGGGTGTGCCGTCGCAAACCAGAGCCTGGACACCATGCTAAAGATGGAGCGGAATGGCGCTTGGGATGGCTTCAAGGAGAGCTGGGCGCAAGGTGGCCACGATTCGAGCTTGTCGACAGGGCAGCAGACGCGTGCTTGGAGTATGTGGTCGAATGCCTTCCTTAAGGCCATCTCGCATCGACCAAGCGTGGACTATGTCTTCGCGCTCGGCTCTGTGCTTGCGATTTCACTGAAGGACGAAGCTGGGGCAGGCTATGCATCCACTGCCGCTGCCGGACTGCGCGATAAGCTCTTCGCTGGTAATCCGGAAGAGCAGTGGGTGATCCACTCTCGCGTCCTTGGTAACGTGCTGTACCTCATGGCGGCAGTGACGAGCAAGCGCGAGACGCTTGAGATCGTCGAGGAGAAGGTGTTCACGGCGCTGGAGTAGATCTGTCCGTAACCTCCAAAGCTAGATGTTGTACATAGACCCTGAATTGCCAATGCAGCTCAAACATCTACACCCTGCTCCCTGGACGTCTTGTAGATCCACTGCGTGATCGGCTCGACGTCCGTCTTCTTGATCGGCACTCTGTGGGTCCCGTCCCACTCAATGACCGTCGCAGTATTCGGGTCGTGATATTGCTTCAGCATCTTCCTGTGCAGATGCAGACCTTGGTCGTTCAAGCCATGCACGTGTAGCGTCGGTAGCCGCAGTATGTGCGGACTCTCGCCCTCGTAGTTGAAGCCTTCGCTGATTTCACCAGCTGCCACGCATGCAGGACTCTTGCTGTACTCCGAAAAGCTCACCAACGGACTCCTCCCAGCAAGCAACACAGCAAACTTGTAATCTGTATCCGCATTTCCTGTCTTCTCCAGTCGGATCTGCTGATCATACAGCAAGCTCGCCGACAGCTTTGCACCCTGACTGAAGCCCATGAGCCCAACCCACGGCCCTGTACCCTCGTCTTCGTTCTTCGCGGTATTGATGTTGTACATGACCTCCTCTATCGCGCTCTCATCATCGATCTCTGGGTGCTCGGGCAGCCATCTCAGCCATCGTCTGAAGGGCCCGCAGTCCTCGTACACAGGTACAATGCCGGGCCCAGGGTTGCAGTAGAAGGGGCCATCTGCGAAGACCAGACGAAAGTCCGGCAGGTATTTGATCAAGGAGCGGGCTTGCATGCGGAAGACCTCGCCGGTCACACCGCCGCCGTGTAGGCATAGTATGCGCGGGAGGCTGAGGGTATCTTCTGGAGGCAGAGGCGATTGTCCTCTTGATGCCGGTGTTGCTGTCATCGTTGCACGACAGCTGTGTCCACTGAGCCGGTATGCGGTAGTCTTGTTCGCTTGACTTCCTTTGCAATCTCCGTTTTGCGGTGTATGGTAGTGAATGTTCAGAGAGCTGGAAAGAAACAGAAAATGTATGCGTCTAAGAGCTGAAAGACCTACTAGCTGACATGTTACATTCGGCGTACACGAGCTCCGGCCGGTAAGCAGATTCAACGGTTCGGGCACCGAGCTCGATGGCCGAAGGAGAATCCGATATATGTTCAGCTCCCTATGCTACATCGACATGATCAAGTCACAGACGAGACGAGGCCAGTACGACGCCGAAGATGCTGCGTTGGTGTTTGTTTAATACGACGATCTGGACCAAAGCAGCGGCTCAAGGGCTTTGCATGTGCCGAGACCGAAATTCCCATGACCTTCTCCTCACCAAGGAGTGACGATCTGACGACGAAGACGATGGGCATCCCACAGTGGTCAGCGCTTTTAGACCTCCAGAGTCTGTCTCTCACAACACCTTCCAAAGGCAAGTGACATCTTCCTATCTTGTACTCTCGTCTCGTCTCGTCTCGTCTCGGCCCCAAACCCTCACAGGCTTTGCCTACATACCTCACAGTCAGAAGAATATACTTGTCTTGATCGCAGCTAGAAGAACCATGGCTCCGAAATACGACATTAATCCGGACAGGAAGTACAGTATCGCCGTGGTGGGAGGCGGTATAGGTGGTCTTACCACAGCCATCGGCCTCTTACACCAGGGCGTACCAATTGAGATATACGAAGCAGCTCCCAGCTTTGCGGAGATAGGCGCAGGCGTCTCACTGGGACCCAATGCAGCTCGGGCGATGAAGCTTATAGACTCGGCGATTCATGAAGGCTTTCTCAAGTGCAAGACGAACAATGGATGGCCTGACAGACAGAACTTCTGGTTCTCTTTCCGGAAAGGCGAGGACAAGAGCAGCAAGTTCGGGACACGCTTTTTCGACTTGTGGTGTGAGACTGGGCAGTCAAGTGTACACAGAGCGCGCTTCTTGGACGAGCTGGTGGCATTGGTGCCAAAGGACGTAGCACACTTTGGGAAGAGATTAGATGACGTGGAAGACAAAGGCGACCATGTGGTCCTACGCTTCGCGGACGGGACAGAGGCGAAGCACAGTGCAGCCATTGGATGCGACGGCATCAAGAGCAAGATGAGGCATGCAGTGATCGGCAAAGACCATCCAGCTGCTAACGCCGTCTTCAGTGGGAAGTACGCATACCGCGGGCTCATCCCAATGGACGATGCGGCTGCGCTCATGGGCGATGAGCTAGCGAGGAATAGCCAGATGTATCTCGGTCACGGAGGGCATATTCTCACGTTTCCTATCGAAGACGGGCGCACAATGAATGTCGTGGCATTCGGTACGAAGGCAGACGGGAAGTGGGAAGACCCGGAGTGGGTGAAGCCTTTGGACAGGGAGGCTATGGAACGTGACTTTGATGGGTGGGTAGACGCTACCAAGCAGATCCTTAGCTTGATGCAGAAACCTGATATATGGGCGCTGTTCAACCACCTGCCCGCGCCAACATACTTGAAGAACCGGATATGCATACTCGGCGACGCCGCTCATGCCTCGACGCCACACAACGGCGCTGGAGCCGGGCAAGCGATCGAGGATGCATTGGTGATGAGCAGGGTGATGGCTCACGTCTACGACAGCACAGATATACCGCGAGCATTCGCAGCCTTCGATAAGGTCCGGAGACCCAGATCGCAGGCGCAGGTGAAAGCGGCGTACGACAGTGGCTGGCTGTACGACCTGCAAGCACCTGGGATCGGGGATGATTGGGATAAGCTTAAGGAGAATCTGGCAACGAAGCAGCAGTGGATATGGGAGCATGATTTGGAGGCAGATGTCGGAGAAGCAGAGCGCATCTACGCGACTGAGACCAGCCAGAGCGCCCGACTGTGATTCTAAATGGCTGGCTGGTGCAGCAGCGACGTCAGGCCTTGACAGAGACGGTCTTTGTTTGAGCAAATGCCGCATCGGAGCCGATGCGCCCTTCAGATCGGTTTCCATCCACTGGGCTTCTGAGGGTACATACGGCGAAAAGACAAAGGCCAGCTGTGCCGCCTCGAGCCCACCGTCGCCGAGACTCAGCACCAACGTGCAATGGACGCATGCTCGACCTTCTCTTCACCACTGCGGCTTCTCCTTGGTCAACCATCCATACCCAAGCGTTCGAGGACCTTGCGGCGACGTGATTCGCATTGCAGTCACCGGATCCATAGCGACGCGGATGTTATGCAGACGGTCTTCTTTCTTCATCGGCATCCGCGGACCCATTGGCGCCACCATATCCCTTGTCAGTGCACTTCGGCTGGAGTCGTGAAAGCCAAGATGATCCAGAGCGTAACTGACCACCATAGAGATGCCCTGGGGTCTGCCTCGCAGGATCACTGTGCACTGGATCAACATGTTGTTCTGGGTATGCGCGACGGTGAGGGTGAAGATGCTGTCGCCGACTACGACGCCTGGGCCTGCTATGCCCCATCCGCCGGTAGAATTTTTGATTTTGGTCCAGCCTTCATTGCGCGGTGGTTGTGCACGAGGCTGCTGGAGCTCATACACAGCAGATTGTCCCTGGCTTGCAGGGAACCCAAAAGCTCTACCCTCGCCTGGAGGAGTTCGCCCGATTGCATTGAAGAAGCTTTCATTGGCGTACGGGGACTCCTCGTCGACGCAAGCTTTCACAGCAGCCATGGCACTCTCGCGATTACCCAAAACCTCGACGGATGAGACTGTGCCTTTATAGTAGGCGTCTGCCACTACGACTGGGAGCACTGCGACCTTCCCTGACCTGAGTGCCACTTGGTAATTGCAACGGTCAAATGACAAAAGTGCTGTCTGATGCAGCAAAG
Source organism: Neocatenulostroma microsporum (assembly GCA_022814695.1). NCBI lineage: Eukaryota > Fungi > Ascomycota > Dothideomycetes > Mycosphaerellales > Teratosphaeriaceae > Neocatenulostroma > Neocatenulostroma microsporum. Next base: position 3,842 of record JAKLLW010000790.1, on the reverse strand, counting down.
AGCATTCAATGACCTCGCCGTCCATCGCGCCCAGTGCGTCCTGTAGGATAGCATACCGTTGCAAATGCGTCTGGTGTCTCGCCGTAAGCGCCGGGGACCTTTCAAACCACTCCAAGACCTCGAGAAACAGCTCCTCGACAGGCTTGCCGTAGTCTACACGACATATGCTCTGGATCTTCGGCTTCTGCATTTCCCGCAAGCCCAGCAGTGAGAAGACTTTGTCCCGTCGATCGTAGCACTGCTGCTGCATATATCGCACAAGCGCGTTAAAAAGAATGGGTGCAGGCGGTCCTTCCTTCGCTTCTAGGTTGCGGGGCGTCCCTCTGGTGATAGCCTGGAGGCCAGATCCCTGAATGAGCGCTGAGTGTCTCCTTTGATCGACATATCCTGGGACGACGACCTCACTCTCGCTTACAAGACGCTCGGCGTAGAAGAATGGAACCTGTTGGTCTCCGGATAGCAGCACTCGATCAGCGGCGAGTTCATTCTCCTGAATAATCCACATCCGAGCGAAGTAGGGGTTGCGGGCAAGCCATTGCGCTGCTTGATGCATTGCGTGGGGTTGCTGGTATGCGGCGCGGCCTAGATTATGGTCGTAATGCTTGCTGTAATGCTTCAGGGTGTCGAAGACTGCGTTGGTGTCATCGTCCGCCCGAAGACATATAGCTACTCTCTCCGCTCGAGCATAGATCCTGTCCATTTTCCGGACTTGGATGCTCTTCTCGTCATTATCGTCTTGATCGATACAGATGGCATCGATCCAGACATGTCTCAGTAGATCGTGGTGTCTCAAGCTCTTGAGACAAGCGTATAGATTCGGTCGAGTGTACATACGTTTGCTACCGATCAAAACATATTGACCGCCGGAGACCGCGCCCCATGTATAGGATAGAGCAATATAGCCTGGGCTGCCTTCGCTTCCAAACTTATGGTGTGATAGCTCGCACTCAATCAGGTCCTCGGCGTTGAGACGGGCAGGCAGAACGTGGAGGAGGCGGAATTGGTCACTTCCCAGCGATGAGTATGTGTGATTGCCTGCTGCTTCCAGTCTCGCCTCCGCATCGAACATCTCGAGCTGCGTGCCCTGAGTCCTGGATTCTTATCGTCGGGACCACACAATCAGTGTCATCGCCGTGCTGACGCTCAGCACTAGATTGACTCAGTGTCGCAAGCGTCCCCAGAACTCAAGGATGTCCTGCGTTCGCACATTAATATCATCAGCAACGGTCTCAGCTATGTACCAAGGAATATCACCAGCAACGGTCTCAGCTATGTGCCAAGGAAAGGCTGAAGTGGAAGCGGATTGCACTGTGCATATCAGCTACGTCACCCTGCAGATGCTGTTCGGTGTCGCCCCGACATGCAGTCAGGCGCATGGGCGCAAATCGTCCTTGAAGTGTATGAACATTGCACGGTGCAAAGTCCAGACGATCCACAATCCAAAAGTCCAGGAGATTCTCCATACAACTACTACTCAAAAGCTTGTCAGCGCCATGCCCAGATCGTGACTCATACATTCGTGGCTTCTATACAATGCCATTCAAACCCAAAAGAAGACTCTAGTACACAGGGTATACGCTTGGTGAGAACCATCCATCAACCAACACCATGCGCCTTGAAGCTTGCAAAGACGAGTATACATGCCCCTAAAACGCGCCCCGGATCTTTGCATATAGATCAGTATCGAGGAAGTCGTAGTTCGGATCAAAGATGCAGAACGGTGCACGTAGCAGCGTCTCGGCTGTTGGTCGCTCGCCGGGGTCACTGAATGTGTTGTTAGCTTGGTGTTCGGATGACTTTTGGGCTAAGGGGTAGACTTACATAGTAAAGCAGTCGTACATGAAGCTCAATGCCGCTGGGCCGACGACAGCACTGACGTCGTCCGGTATGGGCGGCGCTTGGTTGAGACTGCCTAGCTTGTAGATCGCGCCGATGGCTTCCTCTTTGCTCCATGGCCTGCGTCCAGCGAACATTTCAAGTACCACACAGCCGAGCGACCAGATGTCGACCTTGGCGCTGTAGCCTTTGTTGGTGTTGTCAACGTACACATTACCATCGACAGACACACCTCCCGTTGGCTGTGACTGGGCGCGAATGACTTCAGGCGCCATCCAGAAGACAGATCCTTGCATGCTGTTCGTGATATCGTTGTTGTACGGATTAGCCGACCGCTTCGAAATACCAAAGTCCGAAATCTTGCAAGTGCCGTCCAGATCAAGCAAAAGATTGTCTGACTTGAGATCACGATGCAGGATGCCTTCGCTGTGCAAGTAAGACAGCCCTTGCAGCGTCTGCCGTGTAAGAGACGAAACAACAGGCTCCTCGAATTTCCCGTGCTTCCTAAGGCAGGAACCCACACTACCACCGGAGATGTACTCCAGGAAGATACTGATGCTGTATTCTTTGCGCTCGCAACCGAGGTATTGCACGATGTTGACGTGGTCGAGATGCTGCATGGTGTCGATTTCCAAGTCGAGCGCTTTCACCATCTCCCTTATCTTGCCAGGGTCTGTGTTCGGCAGCTTTGGATTGACTTCGACCTGCTTGACAGCGAGCAGCTCACCGGTCGTGGTGTTCATACCAAGGTATACACGGCCAAACGTGCCTTTGCCAATGAGCTGACCACGCATCCACTTGAACGTTGGTTGCCGGTCCAGGGGCAGCTTAGTTGCATGCTGTACATTGGCCTCTGGAATGGTATCTTGTGGAATCGTCTCAAGGTTGGTGATGAGCCTGCTGCCACGCGACGGCTTGACTTGCTCGATCCTCGCGCCGAACATCTTGGTACTTTTGCGCCGCACGATACCGGCCGCGGCGTCACTCCTAAGCGTGCTGACTCTGTTAAGAAGCGGATTCTGTGCGCCGCCGCTACCGCTCGGTGCGCGACTTGAACTCATCGACGAGGTCGAGGGATGCTGTTGTCCACCGACTAGGTTGTAGTTGTTCTTCACCACATCACGGATACTCTTCGTCCGGCCCAGACCACCGGACTTCCGCATGCTTCGCTGCGCAACAGACTGGAAGCCAACATCGCCTCGCTTGAGTGTGCTCTCATCGCTACCGAGTGTGTCCGCCTCATCAGCACTTGACATCGGCGTCACGCTCCGGCTATGCAACTCAGATGAAGAACCTTTGGTACTCAGCATCGACTTGTCCGTGGACACAGCCGTGGACACAGGACTGCTGGATTCCGCGCCCTCTTCAGCAGGCTCACCCATCGGTTGATCGAGATCCACGTTCGGGAAGAAGTCGTCGAGGTGCTCCACGATACCCTCAGCAGGCGGACGATTGGCCCACATATCACTCGCAAAGCTCTCCCGTCTCCCGAACTTGTTAAGCTCGTCCGGCGAGTCAGCAGACCATTGGTTCGTAGATGCAGAATCCGGAGCATGACGCTGAATATCCGGGACCTTCGCTTCACCGTCCTCAATCGCGCTGCCTCCCAGTCCCAGCTCCGCCATTGTTGGCAACTGCGGCGAGTCAAAGTTGACCTTGCTGCGACTCGTCTTCAGCCTAAGCTCCGGTCTATTGGGTGATCGACTACTTTCAGGAGAATGTTTTCCTATGCCAAGTACCCTCTCCGCCTTCGCTGTGGAAGACGCCGGAGTCAACGCGCTCTGTGGCTTGCCCGGCTTACTCTTGTTCGCAAGCGGGATAGCGAACAAACCATCATCCGAGTCGTCGTCGTCCTCGCTCTCCTCTTCGACCATAGCAGGCGAAGGCGCGAAGTTGACCTGCTGAGCAGGCAGCTCAAAGCTCGGGCCGCGTTTACTCTGCGCGCGATTGAGGTGACCAGAGGGATGCTGCGAGCTTGGGCTGAGGTCCGGACTGTGCCTCCCTCC
>JAKLLW010000789.1:0-23775 GCA_022814695.1 Neocatenulostroma microsporum | reverse complement strand
TACAGCCCGTCGTCCTGGGCTTCCATGGCAACTCCAGAACCGGGAGCCCATTCGTAATAAGCCCAGTCTTTGCGATCCACGGACGCGAGCAGTGGTAGGGGTCCCGCTTCCGTGCTGCCTTGCAAAGGAACAAGCTGAGTTCGCTCAGTCAGGATATCGCCGACACCTTGGGCCAGAGGCGCGCCCCCGTACATGACAAACTTAAGCTTACTGAGGGCTTCTAGACCCCCGGGAGTGTTGGCGATCATTTCCAGCATCGAAGGCGCAAAACAGCCCGAGAATGGTTGTGTTTGATGTAAGACCTCAAGGATGAGACCTGCGCTTGGTGGTACTTCCGCAGGCAGGAGTATGACGGGAGACTTCGCCCGGATCGTCCTGAGGAGGATAAAGACACCCATGATATGAAAGAACGGGGACATGCACAACATGGGCTTACTTTCCCGAAACAGAATGTCGACATTTGTCCGACGCCCAGGCGGAGCAACCATGCTCGCTGTTCCCGCGACGGTGGCTAGGTACCCATTCGTGAGGTATATAGGTTTTGGCAGGCCAGTACTGCCAGAGCTATGCACGATGAGCGTATGCTTGTTTTCGTCCTCACTGTACGATCCTTGGTGCGGTCCAGAGTCGGAGCCCAGACGGGCGAGCTCGTCGAAAGTAGGTATCTGATGTGTGCTTAGTCCCGGCTGGCCACGGCGAGCGATGTCGACATAGACGTCCATGCCTTCACTGTGCAGTAGTGCTATGCAATTAGTCCTCTGTATGAGGTTCGCTTGGCCTTCTTGCGAGTTCCTCGGCGACAGCATTATGGTCTAGCAGTGAAATTAGTTCTAGCTGCATTGCCGAATGACAAGAGGGGTGCTAGCTTGCAGATCGTGGCTTACCTTGAGCCCGAACTTCATCAAGCCTGCCAACACCACGGCATATCGTGCGTCATTCAGCCTATGGAGAAAGGTGAGCGGAGGTTTGCTTGCGGTCGTAGAAGTACCTACCCGAAGTACGCAACTACATCACCACTCTTCGCATTGCTGAACTCGCTCTCCAGCCATTTACACAAGCCGTCCATAGCATGACCGAGCTCGCCGTAGGTTAGATTTCGCCAGCCGCTCTTCAAATCAGCGGATACAGGTACAGTGACCCAAGTCCCTTCAGGATCATTTTTGGCCAGTCCCTCCACCACGCGAGGAAGGACTTCGCTGTGGTGCATAGCGTTTTGTTGGCCGTTCATGATGGTATGCTGCGTTGCGTATTCGGTTGATTGTGGACGGTGAGGATTCGTGATCGGAATATGGTTCCAGTTGAGTGTTGCCAGAGGAAGCTCAGCTGTCTTGTTGTTTGGGCATATACATGTGCTCTTATAGTCACGGTGAGCATTTCCTGGTCAAGCGTTGTACTGGGTCCTCATGTCTTCCGTGTCCCAAAGCCGCGCTGCCGGGCTGCTTGGGCCCATCGCCGACGGAGAGCCGTAATACCCTCAGACCAAAGGCATAGCGAAACAACACCCAGCTCATTCCTATCTGCGTACGCAGGGAGCAGGCCCGCCTGGTCTGATGAACGAACGGCATTGTCAACAACGTAGTATGGCGGCCCTGCGTCGGGCAGTCCTGAGGGATGACTGATCGGAGCACTCTCCGTGGCTATCTGTCCTTGCAAGTTTGTGGTTGTCGAGAGGGTCATCACAGACACGTCGGATCGAGCGGTCCGGGTTCGCCATCGCAACGCACCGCTTGAAGAGCCGCTATGCAGTCAAGCAGTACCAGCCTTACCCTTACCACGCTAGTCTCGGGACGCGCGGGTGTGGCGCCGCTCCGAATGCGAATCAAGTCCGGACGAAGTCCGCTGATACGGAAGAAGGAGACGGCAACAGTACACTCACACAGCCGCCCGCACGGTCAATGTCTTTTGGGGTTTCCGGCTTGTTGAGTTGCGCAACAAAGTTACGCAAGCGCATGCTCCACCATCTGTTTCACGACCTACGTCGGCTTCACACATTCCCATCTTGCTTGCTCTCTGCCGCCATACCTCCGACCTGAAGGTCTTGCGAACCGCCGTACTCCTCCCGTTGCAACTCCCTTTGATATACGCCAATCGCCCGATTTTCTTAAGACTATCCCATGTCTCACAGCGTGCGCTTCAACATCACTCCTCCCGAAGTGATCGATGAGAGGCGAACGTGGAATTCGCTTCTCGAATCCGGCCAGCTACGAAAATGCGGGAACTTGAGCAGCTGGTACACTCACAGCGCCAGCAAATCTCGAGCAACTTATCGAGACCTGTTGTAGAATCAGAGATGCCGGAGACTTAGAGATGCTATGAATCACTACCGATCAACTGCTTCGGAAATCTATACCCTAGGTCAAGTGACCCGCCCTCAGCGAGCTTAACAAGCTTCGCCACGCTGTGGACTCAGACGGTACTGTCACGACAGGTACTGATCCTTCCGGATAGGAGGCTTGAAGTTCTTTCGTCCGCCAAGGGCATAGTATCCAGCGGAAAGTATCGCGACAACTCCAAAGACCAAAATCGCCCAGTTCATCTCGGCGGCTGTCGGGTTTGGGACCGGTGGGAAGCTGTGTGCAACCTCGTCAGTAGCTGGTCACAACCCGAACACGAGCAGCCTGCATGCACCTACAGAACCAGTATCGTAAGCGGGGCGGTACACGCTAGGGCTACGATATTGACTAAGAGCCCCCACCGGCCAAGCGAAAAGCGTTCTTTGGGGATTGGCTTGCCGAATAATCGACGCCAGATCAGCGCTGCGATGCAGATGGTGTACGATGCGGTGATGGCGATGATGGTAAGGGACACTATGGCGTTGAAGCCGACGACGGGGCCGAAGTTGATGAGGGCGATTATGCAGGTGAAGGTTATGGAGACCCAGACTGCTCGGCGAGGTACTTCGAAATCGTGCACCTGCCAACAGTGTCAGCGTGAGGATGAAGGGTTGGGTTGTATGCCGTGTGAACCGTACCGGCGCAAGATATGGCGCCCATGGAACGCCGCCATCCCGTGCGAATGCCCACAGCTGCCTGCTAGCCGTTGCGAGCTGGCTGACGAGTGCAGCCCAGAAGGTGAGGATGACCGGAACAACCATCACCACTGTAGCTGCCTTGCTCTTGGTGGCCTAGGCGAGAGTAGTTAGAATAAGTATAATATAATAAGCTATAGGCGTACTCTCGTACGTTGTAGAAGATGACCACGAAAGGTGTGAGCGTCACTTCCGCGGTGACCGCATCGACATCGCCAACACAAAAGATGAGAGTGATCGCCATGATGAAGGCGAGGATGGCATTCGTCCCGAACGCGGTCATGAGGGAGACGGGTATTGTCTTGGAAGCGTCGCGGGCGTTCTCGGCTGGCTATGTGATCAGTACATACGGCCTAGAGGGTGAAATCACGAATAGAACTCACTCATATGGACCGAGCTATCGTACCCAACGAACACGCTCCATGCCGTTAAGACACCGACGAGCGTCGCACCTCCAGCGGATGCCCACCCGCCGCCATTGGTGAAGGTGAAGAGCACTTCTGAGGCGTTGCCGCGTGGGGACATCACCCAGAGCGTGACGACGATAGCCAGCCATGCAGCCCAGTGGATAATCAGCATGATGCCCTCAAGGACTGGAAACTTTCTGGTCACTGTCCGATGTGTCAGCGTACCCCGAGCTACCGGTCGTGGAGAAAATCAAGTATGCATATGATATGTCGAGCCGTGTTCGGCCACAGGCGTCTTCGTCATGCCATGGCAGTCGTATGCTGCTCAGCTTCGAGGCGGAGTACTGCTATCCGGGTGTCGTACGTACAATAGAGGTTGAAGACTCCGCCAAAGCCAAGCGAGATGATTGCCAGTATCGTGGGAAACCATTGGGAGTTGATTGCTGTGTTGTTGGGATGGTAAAGCACAATGCAGTACTTCGTCAAGTTTCCCATGATGACTCCACAGCCTGCAACAGTGGCGTGCCATCCCAGGACCAATAACCAGCCGGTGCAATAGCTGAGCAGCCTGCGGAAGGATTGTGGAGCGCATTCGGCCTACGCAGTGTGAGATCAGAAGAGTTGAACTAGGTCTATCGCAAACAGCACTCGACTTACCACCCACTGGTACTGTCCAGCAGCAGTTGGAAAGCTGTGGACATGTCAGCATTGGCCAACCAAAAGAGGGAGCTTAGAGTGAGATTTACGATGAGCTAAGCTCGCATAACGTGAGGTAGAGGAACGTTGAGCTGATGAGTCCAAAGACGAAAGTCCAGAATATCCCGCCAGTGCCTCCGTCGAGCAAGCCGAAGCCAAAATTAGTCAGGGTGTTCTGCCAGGCTACGACCACCGTAGAGCAAAAGCCGACCATAGCGATGAATTTGAAGCGCCGTCGAAACGTGGGCGCAAGACCGAGGGCATCCATATCCTGCATATCGTATGCTGTCGCACCTTCTTTCACCGCGAGATCGGAGTCGAGGTCCGGGGACTCATTGTTCAGGTCTCTAAGATTGACATCGGGATGAGCAGCCTCTTTGCGAAGGCTCGCATCGCCGTTGCTGTCCATAGTAGGGGTACGGCGAGAGAATGGGGGAGGAACGCGGCTTGCGCTCAGTGAATGCCGGGTGCTGGTATGAGGTGGTGATGCGGATATAGAGACAAGAACGGCGGCGGTATCTGTAAGATGTAGGAATGTCACGAAGACAAGAAGCAGATCGTCCCATCTCATAAGCCAACCGCTTGCAACGGCATACCTACATGTCGGCTTCCAAGGTTGTCGTGGTAGATCTCATGCAGTGAAATTTACTACTGGCGAGGGGCGCTATGCATTTCGGTTCCTTAGATGCAGCGGAAGTGGCAGGCAAGATACATGAGTGGACGAAAAGCGTGCAACAATTCAACCCCTGCGTGGAGTAGGCGTAGCGATACTGCGATAGAGACCCATGAGATTGACCATGCTTCATGAGCTAGCCCGTTCGCGAAGGTGATAGTGAGGCGTCGGGATTGTCCTGTAGGCTGTCGGTCCTGTCTCTCCACGTGGGGGTGGGCGACCCGCTCGGCTGGAACGAGCTACCCATGCTCCATGACTGCCGGTAGAAATACTTACCCAGACGGCCGCTCCGAACTTGTTGGCTGTTCCGGTCCGCCAGGAAGCGACACGGATGTGTAGACCCCGGCAATCTCCAGGACGCCGCCGCAATGTATACAAACTGCCGGCAGCGATAGCCACTTGTCTAGCGCAACTTGTCGTTTCGCCAGCGGGCGCTGTGCCGCAACACTACATCGCGCTGGCTTTAAAGATGCGTACAGAGCCTCGCCACGACGGTAGGCGAACAATCCTTCAGCACGGCCAAAAAGACAGGGTTTGCAGCGAATAGGAGTCATATCAAGCCCTTGTTTCAATGTCGACGCTTGCCACGATCGGTGACAACACCCTGCTGGCCTGTACATCGCGCTGCGGTTGAACTCAAGATGCGTACACTGTGTGATAATGGTGTCGTGGTGGGATCTACCTTTACCTCCGGTGCATGTCCCGGAGGTACTCTCGTCGTTCCAAACCCTTCATTCCGACCATGGCCACTCAATACCCACCCTTCGCTGGTTGGACCGACGACGACCACTCGAGCGGCATCATCATCGTTACCGCACTATGTCTCCTCTACTGGTTGATTCCAGGAGTCATTCAACAAGGGATCTTCTATTCGCGCGGTCTTCGATTCACGTCTGGTGAGATCGTATTCATACTGTCTATGGCGAGTATCATCCGCTCCGAGAACGCCTAGAAACGACTTTTCCTCTAATGCGATGGTAGATCGTGGGCATCGTCCAGTCATTGTTAGTCTTGGTGGCCTGTCACTATGGATTGGGCAAGTCTGAATATCTCCTGGACCCTCACAGTGCGGCGTTGGCAAGACGAGTATGTATTGTGTAGCGTTGCCGATTCCACTGACGGGCCGTGCTGACATACGAAAGGTCTACTACGTGAGCAACCTATTTTTCATCCTGGTCCTTGGACTCATTAAGTGCTCTGTCGCACTTTTTGTCGCCAATTTGACCGTCAACAATATGGGCTCCCTGGGAAATGCATCCAGGAAGCAGAAAGTCATGCTCGGTGGCATTCTGCTTGCCACAGTCGCATGGACGGTAGCTTCTATCGTCGTCGTGGCGTTGCCATGTGGCTCCGAGACCATATGCGTTGGGACTGTAAGCAGGACCTCCAGCCGACGACACCGCCCGCACGCTGACATTGCGCGATACCAGCTGAAGCGTTGGCAGGGTATCTTTGCGGGAGATGCTGCAACGGACATCGCTATTGCTTCGTTTGCAGCAAGCATCATCATGCGAACGCAGGCCACCTTTCGAGTGAGGGCAATGTGGTATCTGCCCTTCCTTCTCCGCGCCTGGTACGCCTCAGTCTGCCAGAGAGGGACACTGCTACGTGGCTTAAAAGGCTGCATTGCTGATGTATAGTTAGTGTTCCCATTTGCGCGGGCTTACGCTTGATCACCCTTAATCAGCACAGTCTGGCGCACAACTCAACCCGAGCGCCATGGCTGTTCGTGATCTTGAGTCAGGTCCAAATCTTCCTCTCGCTCATCGGCTACGCCTCGCCGGCACTTAAGAAGACTATGCGCGATGTCGTGACCAACTACGGCGTTGTGAACGACAGCCAAGCCACTCGTACGCGCAACGGCGGTAGTTACGCCTTGAGCAACTTGAAGAGCCACAAGAACAGCACTGGCGGCTCGCAGCAAAGGTCCGTCGTCGGCAAACGTTTCATGCCTTTCGCAGGCGGAGTCCCGGATGCCGACGCAATGGTGAAAAGAGGACACGCCGATAGCGATGGGGAGAGCCAGGAAGGCATCATTCGACGTGACGAGGTGGAGATCAGCTACACCAATGCGAGGCTGGACGGTCGTACAAATGAGCAGTGGGAGTAAAGCTGCGCAAGCATCGCTGGATAAGACACAAGGCCTCGCACAGCGCCGAGATTTGCTTCACTTGGTCGACGACGGATGTCGTGAGTACATGCTGCGGGCAGCTGTAGTTATTGGAGTCCTTGGCCGAGCTTCTGTAGCTACGGTTACATCATTACGGTCTGTAATGCATCGCTCGCGGTCCTGCCCGGATTGCTGACGTTCGCGAGGCTTGTGCCGTCGGAGCTCGTAGAAAACGAGTCCAATGCTGGGATTCTGAGCTGCCAAAGCCAGGCGCTACTGCTGGACATCATGATGGTAACTCGAACTTTCCCCCGCGCGAAGGGCCGAACGTGCTGAAAACGGTCCACGATTCTCAGCCGTTCCGAAAAGGCCCTGCATGACCCAGATACTGTGACAACTGGAGGGATCGGTTGAGCTGGCGTCTAGCGGCGGCAAGGCTTCCCCTTGGTAAGCAAAGAGGATGCCAAGCGGCACAGGCAGGTGCAGGTCCTGCGATTGCTGAGCACACTATGGCAACGGCTGGCTAGCCAAGCTTGCGTTTCTGGATGCCGTCAGCAATGGCTGAGTCGGTTACGGGCTTGCCAGAGGGAATAGGTTGTCCTTGATTAGCTAGTCACATGCCCAGCACTACTCCGTCGGGGTTCGTCTAATCCGCCGTACGCCGCTTCGTCACCATCGCCTAGCTCTTCATCCTCTGCCGTCAGCTCCCCTGTTCGCCCGGCATCGTGTTGTGGTGTTTGGAGATATGCTTGAAGACGGCAAAGACGGTTGCCGGAATAGACAGAAAGATCAACCCTTATCGACGCGGGAGTAGCCGTGGCCAACTCCATCCGCTCATGCCACTTCCTCCTCGCTTTCTTGCCTTTAACTAACTCGCCTTACCCATCTCGGCATCCAGGTGTCTCTGGCATACGGCATACGTTGATACGCACGGGAGATGCCTGGCGAGTACACCCCTCTCACACTTAATGGGATGAGGCACGACGGCGTCGTCGATTGCTCGCAAACTGGCCCCCACGATCACAATGGCTCATCTCCCGCCACAATTGACAGGGTGCGGTGTCCTCGAAAGTAGCACAGGGTCCACATCGCCTCAGTCGAGTCTTAGGGTACGAGAATCAGAAGTGATTCGAAGACGATGCGAACGAAAGGTGGGTTAATCTACGGGGCAGTGATGTGACTTCGACTCATCCTCCCTCATACCAACGCTTCGACGCGAGTGGACCTTAGCAGACAACATGAAGATACAGTACCACTTCCTACATATTTCACACATTGCGTACCGGCGGTATGGTCGCTTGCACGCTGCTCTCATTGCTTCCCTTTCTTTGCGTACTCTCTTCCCACTTGGGACACTTTGAGTGGCTACCATGGCTTCCAACAGCAGTAACGGCTCCCTGAAGGTCTACCTAACCCCTGAAGAAGACGCCCGCATACGCAACACCATCAACACCCGACTCCGGGAATGCCAGGAGCTCTCTGGACAGCCTCGCCCGAGCCGCGATCAGAGGTCCAGCAATCAACTCATAGCTACAGCCTCTTTTCTCGCGGACATCACCGATTATGAAGATCGATTCTCTATGAGCCAGAGAGGCGCGGCTGAGACTATGCCAGTTTTCGCTGTCGGACGGCCGTATCCACCTTGCACTACTCCCCTTCAGGAACTCAGGCCTATGAGAATTGACGACTTGAAGTTGGAGACCCACCACCGAGGCTATGCACTTCGCCTTCGCCGCGTAGCATCTGTAGTAAAGCTCAGGGCTTGTTCTTGGACCATCGTGCGGGATGAGTCCTCTGGTGAGGTGGAGAGGCTCGAAGTCTTCATGCACCACAGCTCCGCCCACGGTGAGGACTTGCTGGAGGCTGGTGACAATTTCGTGGTGAAGGAGCCATACTACACCCTCAAAGACAACAACGAGCCGACGATTAAGATCGATCATCCCTCTGATCTTGTGGTCGTGGCTGGTGATCGGGATGCTGAGGCCTACGTCTCCGACGGGCGTTCGGAATCTTCTACTGCAACTCTGGGCATCGATGTAGCGGAGAAGGTCAAAGAATGTAAGGAGAAAGGCAACACGGCTTTCAAACGGCGTGATCCCTCGCAAGCATATCGATGGTATAGCAAGGGCATCAAGCTCCTCGCGCAACGCCACCATCAAGCAACTGACGATGGCGACAATGAAAAGGATGTCGAACTGAGGCTACGCCAAGATCTCCACCGCAATCGTGCACACATCAACCTTCAGTTCTCTCGATTTGACGCCGCACAAGCAGACGCACTCTCCTCCATCACGGGCAAAGACGGCAGCCTGGACAGCAAAGCTTACTTCCGTGCGAGCTGCGCGGCTTATTATCTCGGCGATTTCGAGAAAGCTAAGGCGTTCTTTGGACAGGCGAAGAGGCTTCAGCCTGATAACAAGGAAGCAGATTTCTGGATCGCAAAGACGGAGAGGCGATTGCAAGAGCAAGCCACTGGAGGGTATGATTTCACGAAGATAAAGGTGGGTCTGTCGAAGGCGAGACCGAATGTCGATGCCGCGAGCTTCTTCGCAAATGTTGCTATTAGAGAGAGCCCTGGTCGCGGCCGCGGTCTCTTTACCACCTGCGACATCGCCGTAGGCGACCTTGTTTTAGCGGAGAAGGCTTCCTGTGTCGTCTGGAGTCATGAGTCTGCTGCTTGGACAGCTTTAGTCTACGATATCCAGGACGACGAGATCCGAGCGTTTCCTGCTGGGCTACGGCAGGCGGCGATGAGCAAGCTGAGTAATAATCCTTCGCTAGTACCGAAGGTCATGGATTTGTATAGCGGTTACCCCGGTCTTGGAAACCAGCTCATCCAGCCTGATGGAGACGGAAGCGGTCCGGTTGTTGATACGTTCCAGCTCCACGATATCATTTCTCGGAACGCTTTTGGTCCTGGTGCACAGTTTGCTGCTGGTAGTAAAGGGAAGGGGGAGGATATCGAGAATGCCAGCACAGGTCTATGGATTCAAGCTGCGTATGTGAACCATTCCTGCGTGCCGAATGCGGAGAAGAGTTTCATCGGCGACCTCCTACTCCTTCGTTCTACTCGACCCATTAGGGCAGGCGAGGAGATCACGCATGCTTATGATGAGAGTGCTAACTACGACGCTCGATCCGCGGCTCTGCAAAGAACTTGGAGTTTCGTCTGTGGGTGTGAGCTTTGTGAGGCGGAGAAGGGTGATGGGGTGGAAGTAAGGGAAAGGAGAAGGAAGTTGAGTGAGGAGGTGGGTGCTCTTGTTGGTTCGCAAGCGCCGGAGAGGGCGAGTAGGGTTGTCGTTGCGAGGGCTCGGAGGTTGAAAAGAGTGATTGAGGAGACGTATGATGAGACGAGGTGGTGTGGTCTGCCGAGGAGAGCGATTGAGGGGGTCGATGAGTGGCTTAAGAGAGCTATTGGGCGGTGAAGTCACGCAGAGCATGCGTACTGTGTTGGGTGGCGGTGCGATAGCGTAGAGGGCCGGAGGGGGACCTTGCTCCATTTGCTATGCCGTCCCCTCGACCATGATGCCAGGAATGCGGGTAGGGGAGGACACGCTATGGGCTGCAGCGTGCATTCCTAGACCGGTAGGCGCCCGTACATAAGGCTGCGAAGCTGTGTGTAGATCCCGGACAGCGGCTCGACCTCGTCACCACCTTCCAGACTTCTAGGCCATTTACAAATCTCGATAGAGGTGCGCGAGCCCTTTTAGTAGCATTCTATGAGTGCTGTACAAAGCGTTGACAACGGCAGAGGGCTAGCAACTTTGAGTTACAACAGTGAGTCCTTGCATTGACGTTATTTCCTTTATCAGACTCGGTGTACCAGTGGTCTCGTTGGTCCGATCCGGAGGCCCAGACCGCCTCAACCCGGACTAACAGGATCACTGCATTGACTCGACTCAGAGCACCACTGATTCTGTATTGTTCGAGGCAGTGGACCTTACCGGGGCGGCAATGTTGGTTGTAATGACGACGCCGAGTGACTCTGAGGCAGGTCCATACGCCTAAAGCGACCCCTATGTTCGTCAATGGAGATCTGTCAACAACTTGGAGGCTTTGTGACTCAAGCAAGGGTTGCTCCCTTAAGCCATTGCAGATCTTATTGAGCTCGTTGTCAACAGCATTTACGGTTTCCGGAGGCGCTCAATAGCAGAGCCGAAAGAAAAGATGTTGTTCGACAAAGTAGCCAGACAAGTGACTTGCTCGTCAAACAGCGAGCTGAGAGCACCGGCGTCCTTCAGCCACTATCGGCGCACAAGGATAGATCTAGTGATGTTGTTGGTCCGGTCAATTACCGGTTGTGGTCTGGGTATGGTGAAGGCATTTTGAGGGATTGGTCGGTCTTGGTCGAGCATCTCTGTTTTCAGTCACCATACTGATTCACCGGTCGACTGTTGGTGACTGCCAAGGAGCTCGTTGGCTGGTCCTAGATGGGGCCCCATTTCATGTAGTCCCCGGAAGCCGCTTTTCCAGGAAGGACTCACTTTGCCTTCATTTTCACAGTGCCGCAGTGGTACCAACCGCCCTGTACTCGTCTATACAAGCACTCCTTTCCTGGTTCAAATTTCGCGGTCGCTAGTCGCATTACTGCGAGGTTTTCGTCTGAAGCCGCCGACTGCGAATACCACCCGCAAACCTGGCAGAACAATCATCTGCTGACGCTGATGCAGATGTAGCCGCGACACCCTGTCCCTGCACCCACATGACAATGAACAATCTCCCGCAAGACCTCGTAGGACTGGTGAGACCGGTATACAGAACTGACAGGCTGCACCGATTAGCAGTAAGGTATGAACGGAGCAAGTTTCGGCATTTGCTATCGCATGTCTTTGGGAGGCCTTCATAGCAAAGTGACTTTGAGAAGCCATGGAGCGATATGAAACGCACCAGAAGCCGCACAGCGCAAAGGCTGAACGGAGTCAGCGGTACATGCATGAGCTTACACCAAGATATGTAGCCACTATTATCGCCGCATAGCATAGCTCACCAAAGCCAAGCCGGCACCGCTCAGAAAACCTGCCGTCTCTACTTCTTCTTCCCACCGCTTCCCTGCTTCTCCATCTCCCTCTCATCCCACCCCTTCCCGAAGAATTTGGGTACGAACCTGCCGACCCTTTGCTGATAGATCTCGTAGTCCGGATATTTGCCCGCGCTTATCCTCTCAGTGAGTGGCGTGCTCCCTGCGAACACCCCAAGATAAGCAACCACGCCCCACCCAGTCCAATTGTACAAGCTCTGACTATCCAGACAAGCCCACTGATAAAGCACCAGCCAAATCGCCTGTTCCGCCGCGAAGTTCGGGTGCCGTGAATACTTCCAGAGACCCGTGGTGATGAAGCCGCGATCCATTTGCGCGCGGGTATAGTTTTGAGGGACTTTGGCGGTCTTCTGATATTGTTTCTTTGCGGTCTGGAAGTTCCACTGTTGGGCGTCGGCGAAGTATTCCACTACGACGAGGCCGATGAGAACGCGGGCGAGGATGGAGTCCGTGGGCGACATTTGCGGGTTGAGGCGGGAGGTGAGGAGGAGGATGTAGGTTGGGGTTGTTACGGCTGCTAGGAGGACCTAGTTTGTGTACACTGTTAGTACGGAGAATGGGTGGGTGAGATATATATATATATACAAGGTAGTGAGGTAGAGCTTACCGATTGTAGAGATGAGATGAACAAAACGTTTAGTATGAAGAACCACGGCTGCCCAATCTTTCCCTTAATGAGAGCCCACCGATAATCCTCACTCCCGATCTCATACCCGCCTTTCCGCCAGTAATTGAACGTAAGTCTTAGTGTCCATACCACGGAAAAGGCAAGCACATTATCAACCTTCGCCGTCGGCAACCCGTTCATACGCGCCCAGATCGCGTAGTGCGCGTTGTACACCGTTGGGAGAATACTCCATGCTCGATCCACTTGGCTGTAGTTCTTGTTGACTTCGGATACAATGAGGAATATCGGGAAGAGAAGGAGCGAGAAAGCGAAGGCGGAGATGACGGGGTTGGTTGAGGCGTAGATGTGTTTCAATGCGTCGAGATCGGTGATGGAGGATGCGATCTGGTTGGGCAGGGTGTAGAGTTGGGGGATGTAGGGTGCGACGGTTTTGGAGAAGTCGGCGCAGTCGGGGAGGGATGTGATCACCGGTAAGGCCAGGCCGGCCGCTGGGGGGATGAGCATCGTGGGTATTGTGAGCACAAACGGTTGTGTGTTGTGGTGTTGGAAGATGTTCCTGGAGTTGAGATGGTAAGGTAAACACAATGTCGTCACCAGATCTGATCTACGCGGGAGTAGCCGCCAGGCGTAACGATCACGTCAGATTTCTACTTTGAGCACCCTCACTCGTCTGAGCCTTTATAACACACCAGTGGCAGTCATCAGACGCCCCATTATTGCGGGAACGCACTTAGGTCGTGGTCCTTTTTTTGTCAACTGGAGTTATCACAGTCGTGATATCCAGAGGCTGCACGAGTCAAGATAATCACAGAATAGTACCTCCAAACCGTGATATTCCGTGAAGCTGTGATAATCGGCTTTGGTTGGCCAGCTGGATTATCACGCAGTTGAGAACTTCTTGACTCAAATCTGGTGGGGAGTTGACATCTTACGCGGATATCATCTCGTCGTTTGAGATCTGGCTGGTCCTTTTTCGAGCGAAAGATTCGGAAGAAGGTGGAGGACAAACTTGTGATATTCCGGTGAGATCTGGGTGATCCTTTTCGATATCAAGTCCGTGATAACCTCCGTTGACAAAAAAAGGACCACGGCCTTAGGCAGCAAGCTTGTGAGAGTCGCAGAGTGTGGCCGGTCCTGCACCTGGAAACTCGTTCTCGTTTTCGAATCTCGTATCTGGACGATCATACTCAGACTCAGCTCAGGGCTACCATCTGTCGCCGAGACGGTATTCAGGGTGCAAGTGTGATGGTACCTTGACGATACAGAGCCTTGCGCAGACACAAACGCTCTCGCGCTTGCTGTTCGGTCAGCGCAGTGTGTTCATCGCCTCTGAACCTTCCTGGGAGGTCCAACATCTTCGGCGCGTACGACTATTTATGCCCGTGCTGACATTCAGTCTCCTTGCTCTATGTACCGCGGCGGTTGAGCATCCGCGGACAAGAATAATATTCCCTATCTGGATTAGCCTGAAGTACAAGGCGATCACACGCAACGAGTTGCACCTGTCAGATACATTACGCCAGGGCCGCAGCTCCGGCGAGGCAGCCTTGCGAAGCCGGCGAAGGTTGAGAACAAAGAAGCATTGCGAAGCTGGGTGGCGTTTGGCAGGGCCTACTCCTAGGTGCTGGCGTGGAGCAGGCAAAGCATATGACGAAGCGACGAACACTTCGTTGTCAATCTTGTCCGTTTGTGACCGTGAAGATTGTGATCATGGCTGGTACACCCACTACGCAAGAAAGAGCAGCATGGCTTCCAGCCGCTCCTGCTTTGAAATGAGCAAGAAGGAATCTGATCGGCTACTCGGATTGTAAAGGCTCTGCTTGTCCTGGTTACCATTGAACGCCGGAGTTGTAGACGGAAGTGGCAACGAGCTCAATGCGATATACGGTAGTAGAATGCTATCCCGCTTGCTAGAGTTACAAAGCGCCTGAGCTTGTCAGGGTGTGCCATTGAGCCATTGAGCCCGACCATGGCATGAATATAAGCGTGATCTTACAGCTCATCACTGATCTTCTTCTCATATCATCAACAGATGGCAGACATAGCAGCTCTTGTGCTAAGCATCCCCTCACTCATCAACACAGTCGTCGACGACATCCACTACATCCTCATTGCGAAAGACTTCGGTTCGAGCTACAGCACTGTCATTGTCAGGCTCGGTAACGCGGAGTTGCGTCTGGCGCGGTGGGGCAAATCTGTTGTTCAGGGATATGCGGCGGTTCAGCAGATGGGGCAAGATGAAAGCGTGGCACAAGCGAAAGTGACTTTGGGTCAAGTTGATGAACTGGTAAAGAAAGCGCGGAGCAAGTCTGTCTCGTACGACAGCGGTGATGCTGCGGCGACGGAGAAGTGGTGTAAGTAATCCCCCGTTCACTAACCGCCTGTATACCGCTGATGCTGCATATACAGATCAACCGGCGACAGAAGCAGACAAGAAGGCGCATAGTCTATACGAGGAGATGCACCAGCAATCGGTTCGCTACATGCCGAGCCCCGATCAACCAGGCAAGACAGTGAAGACACCCAGCCGATCTCATCAGGACGGGCCTGATGATGCTTTCTCAAGTGGTAAGTCTCAACATCGCAACTGATAAACCTCTCAAGAGAGCTAGCTGACCAATTTCGTACCAATCAAGAACCAAGTGGCGACAGGCGTGCATCAGTCATCCGCCGTGCCCACGGCATGTTCACCACGAAGGAGAAGAAGCCAAGCAGCGGCCCAGGTATCGTGGGGAAGATGAAATGGGCACTCTTCGACAAAGAAATCCTGGAAGAACTGATTGAGAAGATCGAAGCGCTGCTCGACGGCTTGGAGAGCTTCTTCCCGTGGGCTAAGCCTGTGCAGATCAAACTTGCAGAGGAAGAGGTCAAGCGGCTGACTACTGATGTGGCGCAACAGATCATCGAGCATCTGGCAGAGAGTGAGGCCCGGGATGTAAGATTAGAGCATGCTTTGGAAGGTGCGAAACAGGTACCTAAGGGCGACGGGAAGGTGAATCAAGTCAACACGTTCTATGGAGAACAGAGCGGTGGGTTCAGGGGTGGGTATTTTGGGACGGTGAACTATAGCGCTCAGACTCCGCCTGGCGGGCAGGAGTAGCTCAGGAAGGGGCTAGTCTGACTGACTGCTGCGATCAGATTGCTGTACCGCCGTCCTGGATGGCTGATAGAGACATGCACCCTGCATCTGTAGCAACCACTGACCTCATTCTTGCTTGTACGTCCGCATAATGCGCATGCACTGCTGGATCCCGCCTGTCGCTACCCGGCTGGAACCTTGGGATGGGTGGACCATGCTCCTGCCGTTTGACTGTCGTTTGGTGAAATTTAACAGACTGCGTATATGCTTGTCCCATTTGGGAGCTGATGTGCTGACGGCGTAGGGACGAAGTCGAAGAGTACACCTCTGCGAACTTGCCAGCAATTTTGGCCTTGACTTGGTCTCATTCAACCAGCCCCACGACCGCAGCACACCATGAATCAAACGAATGGCTTCACCGGCGGTAGTGGTAATCTCAATGCAGGATACATCAATAACGTGAACTTTCAAGGACCTGGAACAACAGCAGTAGACAGTGCGCTTGCCCTTGTAACAGTTGACCGTTCACCCTACAAACGACTGACTGTGGACAGATTGCTTAAGGTCATTGGCGTTCCCTGGAATGAATGTCACCAGAGATAGCAGAGCCAGAGTCGCCGGGACTGGAGACTGGATCTTCGAGAACGAACAGTACACGCTCTGGAAGACGAATGGTGGCATACTCGGTGTAGTGGCTCGAGCGGGCTGTGGCAAGTCGATGTTGATGGAGCATATTGTCGCAGAGGAGCGAGCGACGAAGCGGGATAGTGGTAGCACTGTGCAGCAGTCTGTGCTGTTGTTCTCTTTTCAGCGCATCGAGAAGAAGTCTCAGCAAACGAGGAATATGGAGCCACAAGGGTCGGAGGTGGGCATGTATAGGTCACTACTCTATCAGCTGCTTCGCAAAGACAAATCCTTGCTTGCGTCGTTCGCAGAGGAGATAGGCTTCGCTGAGCAGAATGAGACACTGGGTCCATGTGGTAGTGGTTGGGATTGGGATGCCGATGGGTTACGGAAGTGCTTTCGCTCGATCGTCACACAGGCGTCTGCAGACTGTCCTAGGACCCTTGTCTTTCTGGACGCACTTGACGAATGCCGCGATGATATGGCGGCTTCGGTGATTGCAGACCTCTCCTGTCTGGCAAAGGAGCCTGCGCCAGTCATCAGCCTGTGTTTCAGCTCACGGCCGCGCTCCTTTGAGAGCTTCCAGCATGATTACCTTGTCGACCTGGAGAGCGAGAACGCCGGAGACATACGCAGGTATCTGGACTTCAAATTTGGCGCTATTCCGAGTAAGATTTCTGGCCCAGATCTTTTGACTGTCAAGGACGAGCTTATTACGAAGACATCAGGCGTGTTCCAATGGCTTGCTTACATATGTCCCAAAGTAGTTCTGAGGCTTGCAGGCCGTCCAGAGTCAGTCGAGTACATCCTCCAGAAGATTACAGGCTACCCAGACGATCTCGGGGACGTCTATGCAGCAGTACTTCAGCGCATCGAAGATGACGAGGTGGAGATTGCTCTTAGGCTGTTCGAGTGGCTAACGCTGTCAAGACCTTACCTTTGGATCCAGGACCTCCGGTATGGATTGTGTCTTGAAGACGGAGTGCGCTATCCGTCCATCGAGGATGTCACCAGCTCGCCACATTGGTGCTCCCGTGACGGAACAGTCATCGGCCGTGTGGCTGATCTGTCGCAGGGTCTTGTGCGAAAGGTGACGATCGGCAAAACGCATCCTCTGCAACCTGGTGAGGCTGATCACGGTATCAAGAGCTTTGACGCTTTCCTGTTCGACCACGCATCCGTATGGGAGTTCATGGAGAAGAGAGGCCTGCAATTGCTGGCAGAGAGACTAGGACTGCCACAGGAGCCCAATTATCTGATGAAAAAACATCTTTCGATGGCAGGGAGATGTCTCTCGTTGCTGTTGAGTGAGGAAGCAGTGGCATACCGGGAAAGCAGGACGGGCGTGCGCAAACAGATGGCGAGAGGTATGTGGCGGATTTTCATGCCACAAGCGCCGTTCCTGCCAGCACCGCCACTTGTCCTTTATGCGGGATGTACGTGGCCGTGGCATCTCAGAGAGGCACTTGCTTGTAACGCTGAGGCGAAAGACATTGCCGTGCTTCTGAGTATTTGCGAGAGTTCCGACTGGCCCAATATAGACAGCCTGCAGGACATCGCGACCCTCGTTTTCTGCTGGGATCGCTCCGAGGAGTCAAGCCTTTTGCATGTGTTAACTAGGAACAACCTGGCCGGTATCATCGACTACTTACTCACATCCACTGTCGAGACAGTCATGGAGCCTACTAGAACCCTCATTCGAACATGCGGCAAGGGCATTGAAGCAGTGAACGGACGACTGCAAACACCCTTATCGCTGGCGGCAGAACAAGGCCGCCACACAGTCGTTGACACACTCGTCCGCCATGGTGCACAAGTCAACAGCCTGGCGACAAAGAAGGACACGCCACTGCATTATGCGGCTTTTTGGGGTCATGAGTCTGTCATCCGGTCGCTCCTGGCTTGTCCCATGCTCGACACAGACGTCAAGAACGAATACGGCGATACGCCTCTCGCTAACGCATACTCTCAAGGCCAAATTGGGGCTACCAGGCTGCTCCTACCAAGAAGTAAGCTCGGTGTACACTGCAAGGACGTCTTGTCGTATGCTCCCTTCCCCTTCGGCAACCAATTCTGGACTACGCCACTGACCGAGGTCGCAAAGACCGGCAAGAAAGAGGTGCTGGAATTGCTCATGACTAGCGAGAGCATTGATTGGAACTTGCAGGATAGCTTTGGCTGCTCCATCTTCCATTGGTTGCTTTTTCACGCCGCCGCCGTTGCTCCATTTTCCATCAATGTGGAGAACTTCGAACTCCTTCTCCGGAGCGGCAACTTCAATGTCAACCTCAAAGACTGTTGGGGTCGGACACCAATCATGACCGCTGCCAAATTAGGAGATCAAGAGGCGATAAAGTTACTGCTGACACATCCCCACGTGGACGTCCAGGGCCTCCAGGCTAAAGACGATGAAGGCAGAACAGTCTTCCTTCGTGTTATCGCGTGTGGCGACCTGGAACTTGTGAAGAGTCTGTTGGATACTCGCTTGGGGAACGTGGATGACCAAGATAAGCACGGATACGGCGTGTTGCATTTAGCGGTGGCTAACGGCCAACTGGAAGTGCTCAAGTATCTAGTCGGCAATACAGAGCTTAGCATTCTGCAGCCAGGGGATGGCGGGCTGTCGGCATTGACGTTGGCTCAGAGCTTCATGCACAAGGCCGGAGAGGACCCTACGAGAGGGTACATTTGTGAGTTCTTGGAACGCCTTGCGAGGACTGGTCGTCACTAAGCGCTGATTCGGTGTTCTTGGAGGGCCGGAATCACTGCTGAGTACCAAGCCAGCGATAGCCACGATGCTGTGGAAGGGAGCTTTGTGTGAGAATTAGACCAAGCGTGTACCTCATTAGCCTTGAGAGTCTCGTTGCATAGGTTCGATGATGACAGAAGTGTCGTGCTGGTGCAGCTCAGTATACCACCTGCTGCCCATTTGTCTGGCGTGAGAAAGCTGGCTCCATCGTCTACATTACTTGCCCAGCTGGTACTACGGTAGACAAACCGAACACTTGGTGCCATGTCGAGGCTTGGACGCACTACCAAGGCAGGAACTGTGCGAATGCTCTACCCAACGCTCTACCCAATGATCCAGTAACCACTCGGTCCAATCTTCTTACCGCTGTGCGAAGGGCAGGCTGCAGATTCCGGCTTCACGGGCTGGGATGGAGCCACGGGCCACTGCATACTGGCCCAGCGTTTGATCAGCAAACCCAAGAAGCTTGACTTACCGAGATCATCTCCAGTTTGTGGGCGAGAGATGAGTCGAATGCCTGCTTTTCGTTGTTCACCATTACCGGATCGGAATAGCCCAGTATGAACCAGACCAACAGCTTCGCAGCTGGCAACCACGGTGTCCAAGTGGGCTACGCGGAAAATGTCAATGGTGGAAGGAATTCGCATGACTCCGATAGCCGTAGGTAACTCTCAATGATTGCAGGAATAACTCGTTGACATCTTCAGCAGATTGCTTATCGTCGCTAGCTTTCCGCGGCCTTGAGACGACGGATAATAGCAAGGAGAGGGTCGATGGTACGGGTAATTGGATCTTGGGCCACCCTACGTACAAGGCATGGCGTGAGGACGGTGGGCTCCTCTGGATCAGCGGGCGAGCTGGCTGTGGTAAGTCTATGCTGATAGACCACATGGTCAGGACGGACCGGGATACCGGAGAGAGCAAGGAAGCATGCGTGATGTCGTACTTCTTCCGAGACGGCCGTGGCGATGGCAAGGCGATTTCTACCGTAATCTGTTATTCCAGATGCTGGTCCACGACGCTTCTGAGCAACTTTGCGAAAGACGCAAAATTTGGTGACCAGGTCGAACAGCGTGGGAAGCATGGCAAGAGGCGGGACTGGACCGATTCAGAATTGCGTGAGGCCTTCCATCGTCTCATCCGGACTAGCTTCAGTAAAAATCAGCAGGCGCGCATTTATATCGATGGCCTGGACAATGGCGGCGAGGAGCTATCTTCTGCGTTGATGAGACAACTCAAGAGTATTGTTGCATCTCCGGCCAACAATGTCAGCATCTGCTTCTCATCCAGACCGTATCCGTTGAACCCCGACTGCGATTTGACCATCGACGTCCAGCAGGAGAATGGCGAGGACATCATGGCCTACCTCGCTGATAGATTCATTGACTTGCGGGACCATAGAAGCAAGGCAGACATAGATGTCCTCAGTCAGCAACTTGCTGATCGGGCAGCAGGTGTCTTCCAGTGGGTGGCATGGATGTGCCCTCCACTTCTGGGCTACGCCAAGTCGCTGGAGACGGTTGAGTATATCGTCGATCTCATAGAAGGCTTCCCAAAGTCTCTTGCAAAGGCCTACGAAGAGTCGCTTGCCGAGATCAAGCCAGCAGAGGTCGAAGCAGCTTTGAGAGTATTCGAGTGGCTCACCCTTGCGAAACGACCGCTGTCTGTTAACGACTTGAGATATGCCGTCTGTCTCGAGCCGGGCGTAGAGTACAAATCAACAGCAGACTTTAGGAAGTCCAGAAAGCATTGGTGCCACAGTGAGTCCCTCCTGGTGGAGCGTGTTGCTCGACTTTCACACGGCTTCGTTCGCAAGGTAGCTACCACGATAGAGTACCACGACATCCTGGGCACATACAGCATCAAACGCGATGTCTTGCAATTTGACCACCAGTCTGTGCGCGAGTTCATGGCGGAGAAGGGCTTGTCCCTGCTTTCGCAAAGAAGCCTTCGGCCGGTCCCGATGCTTACAACGCAGGAGAAGCACCTTCAGATCGCCAGTCACTGTCTGACGCTTCTGATGACAAAGGAAGTTGCGCTCTTTGTGGAGTACCGGATGGTTGATGAGCGCCAGGTCAATTTTGACGAGAACAGTATCCGATCTGGCGACCAAGCAGCTGAAGCGTCCGTCGCAGGCCACCAAGTCCCCGAAGGCGTCCGTCTGCTTTTTGATCTATTGCCAAACGTAAGTGGCTTGAGCCTAGTCGGTCGGAACAATGGCCCTGAGGTGGCAGAGCCGCCACTTGCGCTGTACGCGGCTGAGCAATGGTCCGGACACGGAGTTGATAGGGACAGTACCTCCGGAGGTCGCGGGCAGTACCTCCGACCTCCACGTGACTGAGGCACATAGTACTGTAAGTGAATGAATATCAATGCTTTTTACGCTCGTTCTATATAAAGAAGACAAGAAACATACGCTATAATATCCGTCGTAGCCTCGTTTATAACGAGGAGCTAAGTCTAGCTAAAAGTTACGCTATCGTACTACCGTACTACTACTAGCTTTACTAGGTTAGAGGACCTTAATCTCCTTCGCTTATAATAAGGTAGCTAGCTAGTTACTAGAGGTAAAACTACAATCGTCGTCCTTTATATCCTATATAGCCTCTATAGCGTTAATACGCTCTTTATAGTTAATAAAGACCTCGTAGTTAAACTCGCTATACTAGTACTTCTATAGGCGGTACGTAATAGCGCGATCCTCGTAGATACTAAAGTAGTTACGCTATATACTTATTAGTAACAAAGGAGATAAGTATAAGATAGACTTATACTAGTAGTAGCGCGTAGAGCTATTATACCCTTAGTAGCTATATACTCCTCGAGAACGGCTTCGTAGTAGACGTAGCTATATAGAAGAGCCTATAGGATTTCGAAGCTAATAGGTATCTCGTTACCTATAGGTATAGGCTTCTAGTTTCTAAAGTACTACCTATACTTCGGGAGAGAGTAGATATTATTAGAACGGTAGAGACGAAGCCTTATCTCCTCTTCGCTATTCTCGAAGTCGTTAGTAGTCGTATCGATATCGGTATAGCTACTAGAACTAAACTATCTATACTACTCCTTAAGCCCGATATACTAACTACTAGGAGTTAGTACTTTGTCTCTAATAAAGAAGAAAGAGTAATATATACGCGCGAGAGATACCTAGAGTATTATTATACGTATTAACAAACTAAGTATTAAAGTTGTTAGTATTAACTACTTAACCGTTCGGGTTCGAGGTACCTATAGTAACGTACGGCTATAGTATAGTCGTACGCTACTATCTAAAATTGTTATAGTTCGTATTAAAGGTAACTATATAGTACTAGAGGGCGGTCTTTAGAGGTATCTTATACTTTATTATAGATAAAGGTATTGTTTAAGTAGAGTCTTTATCGTTCGTTATAAATAAGGCTATAGGTATAGTAGAGAGTATATTAGATATTAATAAACGATAGAGGGTTAGGAAGAGAAGGGGGGTTCTTATACCCTTATCCGAAACGAGCTTATAATTCGAATCTTATAGAAAACGGGCTCGTAATTCGAATAATATAGCTACGGCGTAGCCGTATATACGTAAGGGCTGTCGCTACTACTAGAAGGGGTTACCTACTTATAAATTAGCTTATAAAGCCTCGTTTTAGTCGAATAAATCTATAGACTAAAGCTACGGCTACTAAAAATTACTCTAAGAAGTATAGAGTAAAGCCTTATTCTAGCCGAAAGATCTAGAAAACTAACGGTTCGGCTATAGTAAATAACTTTATAGAGCCTTATTTTAACCGAAAGATCTAGGAAACTAACGGTTCGGCTATAGTAAATAACTTTATAAAGCCTTATTTTAACCGAAAGATCTAGGAAACGGCGTATATAAACTCTAAAAATTAAAGTAAGAGCCTTTATTCTAAATAAAGGGGCCCCCTTAAGTCTAACTCTAATTCTAACGTAGCGGGAGAGGCGGTAGTTATATATACTAATACGATATAGCCGAAGGAGTACGTAGTAGAGAAGGTAGTATCTATTAATTTATTTAGAATAAAGGGGTACCTTAAGGACTACCTTAATACTCTCCTATCTAAGCCGAAGGCGGTAGTATCTACTAGCTAAATTGCTAGCTCGACTAAAACAAAGGAGTACCTTAACTACCTATAAAGGAAACCTACTAGCTTATCTAGAACGAAGGAGTACCTTAAGGAGTACTTTAAGGAGCTCCTCTACCCGCTTAATACTCTTCTATCTAACCTATTTACCCTATTTACCCTATTTACCCTAGCTAGAATAAAGAAGAGAGTAGGATTTATTAATATAGCTAAGACAAAGTAGTATTCTATAGTAGTTTCGGCTATATTAGCCTCCTACCTACTATCGGCTAGTTTATCTAGAACGAGCCTATACCTAAGTATAGCTAGAGCTACTACTAGCTTATCGAGGGCGTTAGATACTTTTACTAGCTCGGCTAGAATGTATTAAACTATTACTATTAGTAACCTACTAGGAATAAAGAGGGTAGGACATTATTCTACGATACTAGAACTACTCGACTCCTCGTTCTACCCCTCTCTCTTCTACTCCTTCTATCCCTCGTTAGTACTAAAGAGGATTCCCTTACTAGTACCGAAGAGGATATACTAAGATTCTACGCTACGACCTTAGTATAGAGCTAGTCCTATCGACTACTATTCGGCCTAGTACTAGTCTAATTCTTCTAAGGCCTCTTTCGTTTTAGACGAAGCGTAGTAGATAGCTCGGCGATAG
>JAKLLW010000788.1:0-23795 GCA_022814695.1 Neocatenulostroma microsporum | reverse complement strand
GTTGATGCTCTCGACCATCAGGTGGGCCTGCGAGACGTTTGTCTTGATGTACAGGACTGCGCCAGCGGCGAGGAGACTCTTGGTGACGCTCGAGTCCTGCTTGGCGATGTTTGGGATCCAGGAAACGAGGCCTGCTGTTACTGGAAGGCCTTTGATTCCGTAGCAGTCCTGTCAGAAGATCAGCGATGACCTGCATAACATCAAGCCGCACTCACCTTCAACGAAACCGGCAGACCATGCAACATGCCCATGGGCTCGCCTGTCATCACCAGATACTGGTCAAGCTTCGACGCCCGTTCCAACGCTCCATCGTAGAAGATCTCTGTCAGACAATTACAGCATTGCTGGGCAATCGACGCCCTCTTGGCAAAGGCCTCGGTGACTTGCACGCTGGTGTACGTTCGGTCTCGGATGCGCCAAAGCAGTTCTGCCGCATCCTCGATCTCTGTGATCTCGATGTCTAGCGAACTCAGGATACCACAAGACAGCACAGCTGGGTCGACTGGAAGGAGCTCTCGCTTCGCTGCTCTAGCTGCGAGTTCGGGCGGCAATAGGTGCGACTCGGGAATCTTGCAGGTGAGTTCACGTCGCTTCGCAGCAGCGGCTGCTTGCCAGTCGTCAATCATGTACGGTGGGCCAGACTCGTCCATAGTGATGGCTGTGAGGAGCGTGGAATGCCGCAAAGTCTAGCGTGAGTCTCAGCGTTGCAGTGTTGCAGCCGGATGTTGCGACGGCATCATAGTAGATCTGCTCTCGCTCTTTTCAGAGAGCTCTGCCTGCGGTGTCGAACTAAAGCATGTTGAGACGCAGCAGGGAATCTGCTGAACGAACAGTGTGCGCCCGCGGCCAGGCTCACCCTCGGGCCGTACTTGCCTATCCATAGTGCATCATCTGAACGCATTCCGATGTCTCAGCCTTCTTCGTACAGTCAATTTCCAAAACAGAAAGACGTTGCAAGGGATCATTACTACTCAAGTTCGGTACAAGACTCGTTCCATAGGATGTTGTGAGGCTCACCCGGGAAGATTAGGCGATGTAGAGCAGACCAGCTTAAAATATGTCACAAGAATACAACGCTTGCGTTCCTACTCCCGCATGGCCTCATTCGCCAGCTTCCGGGCTTATTTTTGGCCTAAAGTCAGACCGTTCTCGTTCTCGTCGAACGGCGCCAAACCCAGCGCTCGCCGACCATGAAGAGACAAAACGTTCTCCTCCTTGGCGCCGTGATCGTCATGATCTCGCTCGAGCTCGAATGGCCCACCCAGGTCTTTGTAGAAGTCTTGTGGCGGAACGACATTCTTGAAGTCTGCTCGCATCTTCTTCATGTTGTCAATGTTGTAGGGACATAGCGGAACACTGGCATTGTAGAACACCTGCGACGTTGTTAGCGGAAGACACTGGATGCTGCCCGACGATTTTGCGTACGCTCGAGTCTTCACGGCCATTGTGGTGATCTTCGACCTCGTGCACCAGATCGCAATGCCCTATGCTTCGTCAGCGAAAGTACTGCGCACGAAGGTGGAGCATTCGCACAAAACATGTAATCTCCGGGTTGAACCTTCGGCACGCTGATGATGCTGCGGCCCTGCTGCAGATGCGGATGGAACTTCGCTGTGGGAAAGAACTGGCCCTTGCCTGGGGTCGACCCTGGAAATGTAGGCTCGGACGTGTCGAGCTCCTCATGCTGGAAGAAAGGCCGCAACATGATATATGCCATGCTCAGCTTGAGGCTCGGCAAAACTCGCAACGTACCCTCTCCAGGTCCGCAATGGCTCATGCTCAGCCAGCCTTGCATTGCACGAAATGCCGAACACGAACCTCGCTGCTGATACAAATCGGTGACTGCATCTGGTCGATTGTCCTGAATTGCCATCGGTCAGCCGGATTCAAACGGAGCCATACCGCCAAGTAAGCTCATACCATGCACCACGGATCGAACTTTTCCCATTCTCCCTTGAAGATGGCATCATAGTTCGATCTGTACTTCGGATGCTCCCATCGCTCGATGGCAGACGAGTCCAAGTGAGCCTTGAGGGAGTACTCTTTGTCACCTGACTACATGGGTCAATTATGTTTCTCCTAACAAGGCCCACTTCACACGTACCAGCACGGCGAATGCGAAAGCGATCTGCATAGGCTACCTGGGACTCCATATCGATTGGCAACGTGGTGTCAGTAATATGCCGAAGCTTCATGACGGCTTCCATGGCTTTCAGAATCTCTGGATGCGAACGGCCTTGCACTTGCGGACGGGTCCAGTACAGCAGCCAGAAAGTTGGATTACTCAACGGTCGCCCGCCAACGCCACGATGCTTTGTGGTGCATTCCTTCAGTTCCCGCTTCCACTGTAAGGCTTGCTGCTCCGACACAACTCCTTTGAACAAGATACATCCTGCGTGGCGGGCTCTCTCAGCAACGTCGTCCGGTATCCTGCCACCTACAACGTGTCAGTCGACGGATGACTTCGGCGCAGATACATTACGACGCACCGTTCGTCTTCACATCTGCCCACTGAACCTCAGGAATGGCAGCCTGTTGTAGTTTGGCAAGGCGCTCGATCTCAGTCGCCAGGGCGCTTTTGAGGCGATCGTAGGAGGCCTTCAGTGCCGCCGGGTCGACATCCTTGACAATTTCTTGCTTGAGAGCGGCGAAACGAGATTCCAGGGAAGGGGGACTGGTACATCGCTCGAGCCCTTTGCTAAGATGCTCAGCGCTGGCGTTGCCAACATCTGAATAGTAGTTGCCATGCTCTGCCGCTATGCACGTGTAGATGCAGACGATGCCAGGCCTCCAAGTCGGATTCATGCACTTGTATACTGCGTGGCGCCAGTAACGTGTCCAGGGGTCTCTTCGGTGAGGTGGTCTCTTCGGTAGCGTACCCGTTGACCACTCGGTAGGCAAGTCGCTATAGAAACCGGGTGTGGACCGTACCTTAAGAAGATCCGGAAAAGCCGGATGTCCAGGCTCACGACGCTACCGAAGAGACCACCTCACCGAAGAGACCCCTGGTCCACACGTTAATGGCGCGATCCAGAAGGCCGTAAGGGAAGCGCTTGGCCGCGGCGTACTACTGGCCGCGCGCAACATCTCTGGTATTACTGGGACCGCCAGACTAGGGCAAGCATGCACTGACTCGCAGATAGACAGCCATTCATTGCCCCAAGGAAGCTGCAGAAACCTCAAGATTGCCAGCCACTGCAATAGCCAGGCGAGCACTGATAACGACCCAGTGGAGTACAAAAGTGTCCCGATGGCCACTAACACAATGAGTCGCCACTTTCTGTGTCCTGTCAATCCACTTAGTCCTGCTTCGCTAGCAGCTAACACTGCTCTCTACTCTTTGCCAGCTAGTTCGGAGCTTCTGCCAACTTGTTCCGAAGGAGCGCGGTACTCGTCAATAACTACAATACTTTCAGCACCGTTCGCCGTGCAGAAGAGAGGCGGATACTCGCGGCATCCTCATCTGTTCACGAGTGTTGTCCCATCGAGCAGCAAAACCCCGGTCTGTATCGCGGCGCCATGATGGACCGTCTGCGAAGCCTTCCGGTGGTGGATGAGCTCACTCCTCGTACTGCGGCACTGTTCGTGTTCATGAGCATAGGCGCGATTAACTTCGGTTTCGGTATATGTCTCTAGTAGCTCCGCCAGGAAACCTTGGGACTGACAACGTTACAGACAACAATTGGTGGAATTGCGCGCTGTCGTTGCAAGAGTTTGCGGACTAGTAAGCATACCACCGCGCAGTGGATCTTGCAACGCTTCATCATCTGCTGACACTTGTCCAAGCTACGGGCCACCGACCTCCGATGGCTCGCCGAAGATCATCCCGTCAACATGGCAGTCTGCAGGCTCCGGTACTGCCAATGCTGGTATGGTGATTGGATGTCTGATCGCCGGAGCTATTGGCCGCCGAATTGGTCGCCGTATGAGCATTGTAGTCCTCGTTGGCATCGCAATCGTCGGCATGGTGCGTATATCAATGAATAGAACTCTCCCAGGGTAGCTTAGACATCGGCTAACCCTTATGCCGATCGCTGGGTAGATCATACAGAACGTTGTGCACTCGTACTGGGCGGTCATGGCCGGCCGACTGATCAACGCCATCTCCATGGGAATGGAGTCAAACGTCGTGTGAGGACTGCATGTCTGGTGTATGTACGCTGGTAGTGTCACAGCTGACTGAGACACAGACCGATGTTCATGGCTGAGCTTGCACCTCCTGCCATCCGAGGCTCGATAGTGAACGTCTACCAGTGGTGGCAGAGTGAGTAGCCCGCATCGCAAGGCTTGGCCTATTAGCGCTGACGATCAGCAGTGGTCGGAGGGCTCACGGCCGTTGGTGTCGTATATGGCTCGAGACACTACAAGAACGAGTGGACGTTCAGGACTGTCATGCTTGTGCAATTCATCATACCGATCGTTTTGTTCTGCCTCGTATGGGTGCTGCCGGAGAGTCCTCGTGAGTCTGAATCCACGGAGCATACGGTCAGTGGCAGCTACTAATACTGTGCACTCCGTATAGGCTGGCTTCTGTTGAAAGGTCGTCGGGAAGATGCATATAAGTCGCTTGCGTTCATTCGTAAAGGCGCCACAACACCAGCGGAGATCGAACAGGAACTTGACCTTCTCCATCAGGCGAACGTGGAGCAAGAAACATTCCATCGCGCCACAACCTACCAAGACTGCTTCAGAGGCTCGAACGGTCGAAGGACACTAATTGCCTCGTCAGTCCAAGTCCTACAACAATTCCAAGGCAATGCTTTCGTCTTGACGTACGGTGTCATCTACTTGCAGCAGCTCGGTGTGACCGATGCACTAAAGGCGCGAATCGCCTTCGTGTCGATGGCGCTGGCCGGAGCCACTTTTGCCTTCGTCCTGGCCGACCGCATTGGTCGACGCCCGCTCTTTCTGACGACAGCCGTGCTCGCGTGGGCGATGATGTGGATCTCCGCTGGCTTGTCAAGCTTCTGGCCTGGCGGTGTCAATGGCGGCCCTGTTGCGGCCGGGTCTCTTGCTTGCATTATGCTATGGAATTGCCTTACAACACTTGGCTGGGGCAGCTGTGTATGGATCACGTAGGGGTATCCGTCCGACAAATACTATACCTTGCTGACACTTGAGAAGGACCTCCCAAGTCGGTACCGCACAGCTCCGGGAGAAGACAGTCAGTATCGCCACGGTATTCAGCTTCACTGCCGTCCTGCTGGTGAGCTATATCAACCCATTCGTGCAGAATGCTCCGAGCAACCTTGGCAGTAGAGTAGGGTTCATCTATGGCGCCGTGAGCGTGGTCGCCTTCGTTTGGGTGTGGTTCTTCATCCCAGAGCTGTCTGGGCGGGCATTGGAAGAGCTTGACGAAATGTTTCAGTCCAATGTGCCGACTCGCAAGTTCAGTAGTTACAGGTGTACCGGCATCGGCTCGAAGATCACGGAGATTCAAAACACGAATGCAGATGCCCATGCTCATGTCATCGGCGTTGTGGCAGCAGACCATAGTGAAAGAGAGGGCAAGGAGGATGTCCCTGTAGCGACGAAAGTGTGAGGACGTTGTATTGGCAAGAGAAGGAGGGCTGACGTTGCGTTTCATTTTGAATAGAGTTCTTGGAGGTAGCGGGCGCAGCCGGCGACGGTGGTACGTGCGTTCATGTATGTGCTGGTCGTCATATTACTCTATAGTTACCATTGCGACGTATACGGACGTGTTTGGCAACCAGTCGACATGGGTTTAGTGGCGGGAAAAGGAGCACATGTTGCAGAGCTACAAACTCAGCGACGAGATGAGAAAAGTCTTTGTCGTAATTGACCAATCCTAGGCTGTTTGGGCTATCGGCCTATCTTCGACACTTCCACGCCGCACACCAACCTTCAATTGCATCTAGTGAAGTGAAGTCGACATCTTACTGCAAGGAGTCGAGCACCATGGATAGATCAGACGTCAGCAAGTCGACCCAGCCAAGTCCTGGCTTGCAGATTATGTCCACGTCCACGGACGCCTCTGCTACAAAGCACGGCCGCAAGTACAAATCGCGGAATGAGCGTCCATGTGATGCTTGTCGTACACGGAAGGTGTGCTGCATAAGAGACGCCGGCGACGAAGCGTGCTCTTTGTGCCGGCTGAAACGAACATCTTGTCGGTACGACCAGGGCCCGACACCGCGCCGTAGACGACCGACGACTTCTACAGGACCAGCACCTAGCAGCAGCGAAACCTCTTCACCCGCCATTAACATACCTGCAGCAGTGGCCTCTGAAGCCGGCGAGTGGATTAGCCAATATGTCGGCTTATCAGGCGATCAAGATCCATATGTACTCAGACACTGCCAGTTCAACAAATCCAACTATTACAAATCTGGTGACTGGGCGTGCCTTCGGGTCGGTGGACATCGATCACTCCCTTCTCTCTTCACGCTAGTCCCCGATGATCACCTAGACGCCCGGCCTCCACATTACCCCTCAAGTCGACTTCTAGATGCTGCCCATCCGTTACATCACGATCTCCTGTCAGCTTACTTCGAATGCATACACACCTCTTACCCGTTGCTGGACCCCACTCGTGTCATGGGGGGCACGAAGATCGACACCCCGTTACTTGCAACTATGTATAGCTTGGCAAAGCCGTTCTGCGCTGCAGCTGGAGGGTTGTCGCAGGATGAACTCAATAGCTTTGTCTTCCGAGCGTTGCCGATCGAGGCCAGAGCGCCGCGACTGGTGACTATCGAGGCAGGGTTGCTTTTCCTGCAGAGGCACACATTGAAGCATCGCGCTCCTACTACTCCGGGCTTGCATGCTGAGATAGGTCTTCTGGCCGGCATGGCGTTCGACGCAGGACTCAACGTAGACCCATCGACGTGGGATCTTTCTCGGGCAGATCGCAGCAGGCGAAAACGGCTATGGTGGGCACTCTATATGCAAGACAAATGGTCAGCTTTTGGTCTTGGTCGTCCGTCATACATACAGGATGACAACTGCAACGTGCCACTACTGAGTCTCGAGGACATCCCTGTGCAGACTGTTGATGGCGAGGATCTCCCAGAGTCTTCTGGCAAGATGTTTGTCGCAATGGCAGCATTGACGCAAATCCTCTCTACCCTTTTATCTACTTTCTACACTTTGAAGGCCACCAAAACCATGTCAAAATTGTCTACGGAAGACCTCTTTGCCTGGAGCGATTACTTTGGGGTTCTGCTCACGAGTTTTTACCATGAGCATGTAGCGCCATCTGTCTCGAGGGGTGATACGCTACTCGACCCAACCGGTACACCGCCAACTGCTTGCCATGCTATTGATTGTCGCTGACGTTGTATCCTATAGGCACCTTGCTCTTGGCTTACTACACAGTGCAGCTCGCTCTACTTCGCGCGCTTCTCCGCTTTGTGCCGCCGCAAGAGTCCACGACCACCCAGCTGCGCCAGCAAGCCAAAGACATCGTCTCCGCCGTATCGAGACTGCTGGAAAACCTTCAAGTAACCCGACTCCGAGCTTTCTGGTGGTCGCCCATGTCTCGTATCAACTTTGCAATGGCTTCGGGTTTCATGTTCTCCATGCTGCTGTCTTCTGTTGCGAACGCGGATGTCGAATACTGGAGCGCCGAGATAACACGCTACCGGCGCTTGCTCGACATGCAAAGCTTATCGTTCGATACGACGAAGCTGGCGGCTACGCGCATGAGCCTGCGAGCGACTGTAAGTCATGGCGGGCGTCCGGCGAGCATGGACGGGAGTGTTTGTATAGATCCGAAGCAGGCGTTCTGTCGGGACTTCAGCGTCGAATTGAACACCCTATAAGAATGCACGAGAGCATATTCGTTGACCGTACTCATGTCGGTGGCGAACTCCCAACCCTTCAACCGTCATCCCGTGCCCATCAATCGTCTGTGATCGACTAGCGATCCTCCAGCAAGCGATTCGCAGATCGCATCTAGCTTTTCTGCCGCCGATAGATCTGGGTCTCGGCCCAACGCCTCTTGGAAGTGCTGCAATGTCCAATGGCGCACGGCTTCGATTGGCAGGCCTCGAAGAGAATACTTGTCTGCCAAAGCGCCCCACACCGCGGAGATAACTTGTGGCAACATGCCAGTGACGAAGTTGCCTAAAGAATGCGCGTACTGCCAGCTCATGATGAGATTCATTGCCAACCGAGCTCGCTCAGGCTCGATCGATACGGCTTCCAGGTCAGAAAATGGACTCGGCAGGTCTCCGACGATGCCGGTGAACTTGCGGCATAGGTTCAGAAGCATGAGACGGCTTTGCCTGGCGGACAATCATCAGCATTGATATCGAAGAGATATTACCCACCTGGGTACTCACCAATAGAAGACTGCCTGATCGATGGGTCACAAGGTCAGCGGGTATCTCCAAGAGGATTCAGGCGCCCTGCTCCTGTGTACTTACCGCCATCAATTCGTCGTATGAGTGGAATTGGAAGGAGTAGGAGACAACGCAGTCGTCGGCGGAGTCATCGGCATTGTCGACCTTAGTACTGTCGTCTGCCTTGGCATGCTCCATCGATCTTCCCGTCTTGACAAGCCCAACCTTGTGCAGCAAGGCGTTTTCGGCATCCCGACCTTGATAGGCGGCAAAGACTCTGGCGAGCTCAAGAGCTGCGAGCAGCCCTGCCGTTCGTGTCACGCCTTTCTCGACCAGAATACGTGTCGAGGAGATGAGACGCGGTAGACGAAGTAGCAGCTGCTGGCTGACATGCCTCAACCGCAATGCGTTGTACGGTAAGATGTCCACGCTTGCTGGCTCCATCGCTAACCATCGGCCTGCTTCGAAAGGCGAGGCAGATCCGTTAGCGCAAGGAATGCAGAAACTCTGATCCCGTAAAGCGTAGAAGATAGCTCGAAAGACATCGCTGACACCCTGTGAGCGTGGTCTGTTCAAGACCAAAGCCCGAATCCCAGACCAATGTGTGACATAGCCTTGACGGTCATCGCGTAACAGAGTCTCGAAGTGGGACAACAAGGCAATCGCCAGAAGGGTTTCGTCGGTAGAGCATCGTTCGGCACAGGAGATATTCACTTGTACCAGCTTGTTTGCCCGAGCGTAACTGCGCAGTGCAGGGAAGAGAGATGACTCATTGGCCCGCCCGCTTTGATAATACTGATGAGCGTTTGCCAGGGCATCTGCAGCGGCATCCAATGCCGCATTGTAGCCAATCCTGGACGGTACAAAGGCCATCCACCCACCACGAACGAATGATGTGTCGATGGTGGCCGCGATCGTTGTACGTAGTCTCGTTTCCGCGCTCGAGAGGCCGCAAAGGTCTGCCGGCGACCATCTTGATGCCATGCGCGATGTGATAGCGTCCTTGGCATGCTTGCCAGATAGCAGAGTTCTCTCGTCCTTCCGAGCTCGTCTTGACGACACTCTGTCCGGAGACACTCGTCCCTGGTCTGACAGTGGTTGTGCTTGTTCGCCCATTCGCTCCGAAGGTATATCCGTCAGGTTCGGTAAGGGTTGCGCTTGATCTCCCGTCATTCGTCCTGCAGACGTCGCACTCCAGCTCAGTAATGACGGTCGAATATGCTGTACAGGCATGCCGTCTGCCCGCAGGAGGTCTGTGTTTGATAGCGTAGAGTCGATGGATTGGTTGCTTCCTGCAGATGCAGAGCTCTGGAAAGTAGCATCAGTGCAGCCTACCGGCACGGAGTTGTACAACGAATGTCGCTGTTGGTAATCAGTAATCGCGCGCTGACTCCAGGCCATCGATAGGTTGCAACCAATGCAAGTGCTCTCATGCTTACCTTCTTTTCGCCTTGATCGAACAGCGAGTTGTTGGGATTGCACGAGTACATGATCTTGCCCAGCGCAGGAGGCACAGTCTGAAGGCGACGGGGTCGTAAAGAACATTCAGAGGCAATGATGTCCAGACTCGGAAGCTGAGCAAGTTCCTGGACGGTATTGATAGTAGTCTGAATGTAGCAGCACATGGAGGAGCCCGAGATACAAGTGTGTGAGATAGACTTCGCAGTTGTAGGAAGTGCGTCCTACCGAAAGCGGTTGGGCTTCGCTCATGACGACCTGTGATCGAATCAGATGGGTAAGGGCAGCGTGTCGCAAATGGAATGGCACACAGTATCGTACCTGTGTATGTTCATCGCTTATTCGGTCTCACTCCATCGCCCAGTCAATCACCAAGTACTTGATCCATGTAGCGCGTGGAGATGGGGAGCGAGATAGACTTGCCATAGCGGCAGGATTCGTTCCACCCGTTCCTTGCCAAAGGTAGGCATCTGCACTCCGTGTGCGGCTACCCTGCTTTGACGCCAGCGGCGAGTCTCACCACGACAGGCTGATGTGAGAACCACAATTGTGGTCAGCCTGGGCACCGGATGATGGCTCTTCCGATATCATATATCGGAAAAGCTTCACGACAAGAGCACAATGGATGGCGCTCAATGTTGTATGGCCGACGCCGCGTTGGACCCATGTGAATGCACGCAGGCCCATTCAGCCCCATGCAGATCCGAGGAGAAGGAGCGGTAGCGACTGAAGGTCGTTCGCGTGCTGGAGAACGACAAGGTCAGCGGGAAGTGAACACACGGACACAGATCCGTTGGGAGGCTTTGTTGCCTTATCTTGAGCCGAGGGGAAGAAAGCGTTGTCTCTTGGAAGACATCCTGAGTACTAGTGAGTAGAGACGCAGTCGTAGGCGAACCGCGAAGCGCTATCCGAAGTCTATCTTGACTCGTAGCTGCTATAAGCATGCGTAGGTTCCGTCGAGTCGAGCTCTGTGTTCGAGCTCACGAGGTCCTCGGCCTATTGGTCCGAGCGAAGTCGTCAGCTTGATGCTACATCCTTCAACCTGAAGAGCAGCTGAAATGATTGTGACTTCGGTGTTGTTTCGTCTATACCAGCCGAGCGTCTGATTGTTATCTAAATGTGAGGAGGAGGACTGGGATGAACCGCAGGCGGAGAGTAGATCTGCATCGCGAGACACGTACAGGCACAAGCGGTGCTCTCTCACCATCATGCCTCATGGCGGTCCCGATGGCATGTCGGAGCAAGCAGTGGTCTCAACAGTCAGTCAGTCAGTTTTTTAGGGGGTCAGAGGCTATGCCTGACTGCCCCGCAGGGCCGAAATTTTGTAACTGACTGTCTATTGAGGGCTCGGTTACGGTGACTGACTGACTGATACACGCGCCGTAGGGGCTAGTTTCCGTGACTGACTGAATGCCTGATTCGGCGATGACTTCCTAAAGCGGAAGACCCCCGATATCTCCGGGACTTCGGTAGTTGGTTGCCGTAACGCCGACGTAGCCTCGCGATATCCCGCACTAATAGGATCACCGGGCTGCGCGAAGGGTTAGGGTTTGGGTAAGAGCACCACTATAAGAAGAGCGTATACCACAACACCAGTACCTATGCCAAATTAGTCAGTCAGTCAGTCAGTTTTCCACCCCCTCGGAGTCTATAACTGACTGTCCTACGAGGCCTCAAGTTCATGACTGACTGACTAATTTAGTCAGTCAGTCAGTCAGGTATAAAACAACAGTGACTGACTGTTGAGACCACTGGGAGCAAGTGGGGGACCCACCTGAGGTCTGGGTTGCGAGCATCTTCATCGCATTGGGTCGTTCGCCACATGAACAAGCTTGACTTCCATCTCCTCCCCGTAGCTCCCGCGCATGCCGCTGTGTAACGCGTAGCCGCATAGTCAGCTATAGCAGCTCATGGTGAAGCTCACACCAGGGCCTTTTGCGGGGTCATTGGAGGATCCCGAATGCAGGTATCCTGGTAGCCACTTGATCTTGTAGTAGCCCAGGTCTGGCCGCTGATTAGTGAACACGCAGCCTGGTCCTTTGATAAGTGAACACGATGTCTGGCTGATTAGTGAACACGAAGTCTGGCCGGTTGCGTTCAGAGCTACGGAATTCCTTATCGCAGCTGTTACCAGATCGTAGTAGGTAAATCCAAAGAGTTTGCGGAGTTCGAGGAAAGCACCGCGTGCCTCTTTTGGGCGATCATCTTGGGGCCCCATAAACAGGCGGCAGCCCTGCAACAATTCGTCTTGAACACGCGCACAAGAAGAACCGATTGCAATGGCTTTCTTCCACTCCGTTGGTAGATAGAACAGGGTCTGCTCACTCGACGCGAACACTTTTCCCAGTTCACGAGGTGGACGAGGTCGTCGTCGACGCCGAAAACGGAAAAACTCCGCGAGGCTGCCGCCGGTCCATGGGATAACGTGTCACTCAACGACTGTGCTTAAAGACCGTAATCTGCATAACATCGTCGGGCGTAGCGTTTGGTACCTTGCATAGAGAGAGCTCATAAGACGTCAGGACTCCGGTCAGCGTGTGTGGACGATGGCGCGGCTATTGTCTTCCGAGCGTCCTGTAGGCGTGTAAAAATGTCGACCGAGCATCTCCTCGATTGTGCTTACGCGCAAGTCCGTCATTGTAGCTCGTACTGGGAGCGAAGAGAGGCCACCATGGCCGCATATTGGGCACCAGCGTCCGAGGGTACGATGGTACCGCAAGGATTCGATGCCCTGCATATTGATGAGATTGGGTTTGAGAGGTTGGCCAGTCGGAAGTGCAGAGCCGGAATCGATGGGACTAGCTTTCTGCATGTGAGTGCAATGACCAAGTGTTGTTCTGCGAGGCTGCGAGCCAAAAGAGGGAGATGCAATGTGTTGCTACTGGTTGAGAGGAGGTAGGAGGTTGCAAGTTGCGGCCGTCGGCCGTCGGTGGAGTGCACCGCCACGATCTGTGGCTGGTGAGATCTGACTAAGGACCAGCTTCTCACGTGCTACTCGACGGACGACGTGTCTTCTTGGCTCCTACCTTATGTAAATGCTCCTTTACATCTCATCGTCAACTGCTAATGGACATCATGCTTGGGCTCTGCATCATTCCGCGTGCGAAGTCTCGAAAGCACGACACATGTAGGGGCCGCCATTCATGTATGGTGCAGGGCTGCCTGTCAGCTGGCACAGGCCCGTGAAAGGTATGACGAGGGTGAGGCTATGTATTTCACTCTTTGAACAACTATCTCGTCTGTCTTTCAATATGAAGCGTGGACATCTCGGGCCCAGAAGCATCATCGCAGACGACTGAAGCCCTACATGCTATCTGGCGGACACTTCGCTTACGACATTCGATCCCAGAGACGCATTCGTACGCATAGGTGGGTACCACCCAGCAAACAATGTCTGATACAGCAGATGCTTCCTCCGGTGCCGAGAGCTCGGACGATGGCTGGAGCGTTGCAAGCGACGAAGACGGCATGTTCGAGTTGTCCTTGGGCGTCGGCACTTGGAGTCTAACGGCCGCCGACCCAGGTGTTGTTCTTGAGGACTTACCGCCTCCGGATCCTTGGGGTCCTGTCTTGAATTTGGGTGAGATGCGGCTCCTGGAGATCCAAGGTGCCGTGTCTGCAGACGAGACGGCGTCTTGCCTACTCCGGAGGGTCCGTCTGGACGAGCGACCTAGCTACCATGCACTATCGTACGCATGGGGTGAGATCCACGAAGATGGCTCACATCTTAAGGGCGTCATCTATCTGGAAGGGACGCCAGTCCGGGTATCTGAAACGCTGCACTGCGCCCTACGGCGCATTAGGACTATGTGGGCAGAAGAACAATTACGGCCTGGACTTTGGGTGGAAGCTCTTTGTATCAACCAGAGCAACTTACTGGAGCGAGAACAACAAGTTGATATCATGGGAAGCATATACGCCAGCGCTAGATCCGTCATAATTTGGCTTGGCGAGTTTCCTGTCAATGGCTGGTACTTCCACGGAACGAGATTCATGGATTCATCGATCTTGGACGCTGTCGAGTCCTCTGGAAACTTGGCAAAAGCTGATCGCGACATTCGTTATCAGCTTTTGATCCGTATCAAGGCGCTTCCATGGTTTCAGCGACGTTGGGTAGTCCAGGAGGTCAAGCTTCAGTTGGAGCGCACTGTCCTCTTTGCTGATCGACGCTTTGCGTTCTCGCATCTGCAGAGGCTTGCTGCCGAGAGGGGGTTTGTGCCACATGGTCTACTCGAAGCAGACTCGACGCAGCGCCGCTCGCTTCTGAGTAACTTAATCATCTATGAAGAAGCCTTGTGCTCCGATCCGCTGGACAATGTCTATTCTCTGCTTGGAATCAGTGATGATGCTATGGATCTGTCAGCAGATTACACTGTGTCCGTCAAGCACCTGCATCTTTTGGTTGCGAAGAAGTACGCACAAACATCCACTCTGCCAGCTTTGCTGGCCTGTGCAGCTTTAACCCATGGCTCCGAAGTCACTCCGGAGCCACCACCAAGCGTCGTTACCTGGATACCTGACTGGAATCGTGTTATGCTGTCCCTTTTTAGCGCAGCGAATCTGATGAGTAACATGGAATATTGGAAAAGCTACCTGGTAGAGTTTGAAAGCTCCAAAAGGGGTTTGGCAACGGATCCCCCAGCTCACGGCTCGGCGAACGGTTCCGTCACCACGGAAAGTGATGTCTTGACCTTTGATGCTACGCTCCTAGTACCCGAGAAAAGCATCTGCTGGGAATGCACTAAATCCATTCGGACAACGATCGTGTCGGGGTCAATAACTGCAAGGTCTACCCTATGTGTGTTCGAATGGACCCGGGTGATGCTCATTCTCGAGGACCTAGACAGTACCGAATACACCAATGCTGGCGGTGACCAGGTGCGCGCATTCCACTTGCGTGGCTTGGGTTCTTTCATTGCGGGACACGAACCCTCCTTCGAAAACAAACGCTATTGTGAAGGCTGTCACGAGATAAGTTCGCCATGGGTGACTATGCGTCCAAGGCGTCCAGGTAGATTCGAACGCGGGTACTCACCGTTCCTTGGGACGACCCACCCGGCAGATTTCCGGCAACAGCATTCCTGCAAATATTGCTCGTCTCAACAGCAGGTACACACGATCGTACCTGCTGACAGTAATCTTGAGGCAACTGATGCAAATAATGAGGCAGAATCCTTCTCCTTGACGGATTCCTTGGCGGATTTCGTCAAACGGGAGTCATTCTTGAGAACCCATTACCGGTACCGGGTCGAGAGTCGCAGGATCAGATTGCTTTGACCGTCCTGAGGTCGGAACGGGTTTTCGTCACGCTGAGAAGATGGTACGCATGGAGCTCTAACAATGCTGCCGTAGCATTTCGAACTATTGCGAAAGACCCTGCGAGCCTGGGACGCGACGCGGACACGGAGCAGGCAGACTAGTGAGCGTATCGATGTGTTGAGAATGATGCGGTGGTGGTGAAGGTCGGTGGTTGTCGGTGGTGGTGAGGGGGTCCCTGTTAGTGGTGTGGCATGGTGGGAGCACCGTGGTCACCAATCAGGATGGTCAATGAACGAACAGTGAACAAGGGGGTTGCTCGTTTGTTCACTTCGCTGTCGGTGTTCGTTTGTTCTGTTCGCTTCGTAGAGGCTGTTCGCTCGTTCTGTTCAATTGTTCGCTTACTAGAACAGTTAGCGACGGCGAGGTCGAAAATGCGTTATATACTAATACCAAATGCGACTGATAGACACCGTAGTACACGCCGATAGCAGCCTATCGCCGTAAGTAGGCCAAAAGGCCGAACAGAAGGCTGTTACTTCATATCCGCACATAGCGTCGGACCCTACCGCTATTAAACCAGCCTCGATATATAGGCATCTTTAGGTACAGGATGTTTATAAACTGTTCGAACGAAAGGGAGGGATTTGCTCGTTTGTTCGCCCGAATCCCGCCTCATGTTCGTTCGCTCGTTTGCTCGTGAACCTCATGAACAAGTGTTCACCGTTCGTTCATTGACCACCCTGTCACCAATGGTCATT
The DNA here is from genome assembly GCA_022814695.1 of Neocatenulostroma microsporum. NCBI lineage: Eukaryota > Fungi > Ascomycota > Dothideomycetes > Mycosphaerellales > Teratosphaeriaceae > Neocatenulostroma > Neocatenulostroma microsporum. Next base: position 8,014 of record JAKLLW010000788.1, on the reverse strand, counting down.
GATAAGCCTATCTTGGCAACATAGCGTTGTACAAAAGCCTGCAGGAGGCCGCTAGACCTCGGCGAAGGCGACGGCGGCGGCACCGGATATACTAAATCGGCCGCCAAGTAGTGATAGTACTGACACAAAGATCTGCTGCCAACAGAATCGGCGCTTTGACCTTCCTCGACGGCCTCGAAACGACCTTAGCATCCACCTCGCCGTCGATGCCTAATTGGAAAGCGGTGATCGTGGTGATAACGGTGAGGATGCCGCTGTTATTGGTTTGGTATGGTGAGGACCCTCTCACGGGACCGCACCACACCGACAAGCTCACTGAACTGTCCGACCTTTGGACATGTGAGACTCGGCGCCTGGATTCGACGTTGCAAAGACAGTTACGGGAGCGTGTAAGTACTCCAAGAATCAGCGAGCGGTGTATCGATCATAGCAGACCGACGGGTCAACAGGGAAGACGAACAACTAATGAACTTTCTTTGCAAATTCTCGAGTCAAAAGTGAAGGCGGCGGCGGTGTTAACGGTCGTGACGCATGAGAAAACGCTGATTGATCCTAGCCTTGTGTCGACTCCCAGCTCCTCTCCAGCAGAAGAGGTCCAAAGCCTCACAGAGTACACAAAACGTATCAAAGATTCATACAAGCATCATGCCACATGCCACATTACCCATCACCCATCAACCACATCATCTCATCCCATTGTCTCCAAACAACACCAACGATCGTGGCAAAAGCCAATCTCACATCCTATCCCTGAAACGCCCATACACCACACCCCCTCCCCAAAGACGCCCTTACACCACCAATCCAACCCCCAATCCCAAACACCCTTACCTATCGCCTCCCCTGCACCCCCTCCCACAAACTCGCAAGCGCCACGACCCCACACCCCGTAACCACCGTCCCAATCCCGCCAAACATCCCCGCCTGCAACACGCCCACTACGTAATCTCCCACCACAACCTCACCAGCGCCTTGCATATACACGATCGTCGTTATTAACCCCTTGACGAGGTTGAAGATGAATGGGTCGATCGTGTAGCGGGTTAGGGAGATGGCGGGAGCGCTGTGGCGAGCCGGACGAGCTTGGTAAGTCGTTAGATTGAAGAAATAGCCGAATAAGCTTGGGATGAGGAGGGAGGTGGTCAGGAATGTAAAGGTGGGTATCCAGAATTGCGGCGTCAGTATAGCAAAAAGATCCGGATACCAGATTTCAATCCTCGGAAGCCCCATGCCCGGTCTCGCGGTGGTGTAATTGTATCCGCTGTACTTCCAAGGTAGGACAGCGCGTTGCAGACCTATGGCTTCGAGGACGAGGAAGAACATCTGTACGCCTTGGACGCTTGAGCAAGATTGTCGAACCCAGTCGATTGCCTGTGGGATCCCGGAGACTGTGTAGGCGTCATTGAGGCCGGCGTAGAATTGGTTGGTCTCGTACTCGGCCAGGTTTGCTACGTCGGCGGGGGAGGGAGGGAGTTGGGGTTGCGAGGGGATGCGACGGGGGCGGCCGGGTGTTCGTCTTGTCAATGCGGATGAGGAGGTTGCCAAGGCTGTGGATGAATTTGCGACGGTTGGCGGGCCTGCAGCGTAGAGGGTACTGGTGCTTGGACCTGCTGCGTAGAGGTTGCCATTGCTTGGACCCGCCGCAGCCGCAGCCGCAGCTGGGGAGGAAGCATGATCCGTATCCCTAACCCTCACGTTAGCATCACTCACACCCACACATATCACTCTGCATAATCGAACATACTCAAACTCCTGCTTGACCTTCGTCGCCCTCCTGCCTCTTCCCTTGACTACACTCTTCACCTCTTCCTCACCTGAAAGAATACCACCAGCAGTGCTACTCGATCGCGCCTTGAAAGGCGTCCTGCTGCGGGATCCGAAGTAAGGCTCGAAAGTGGCATTGCGGGATAGGCGCGTCGCGTTTTTTTGCAGGTAGGCGTCGAGGGCGTCTACGATTTCGTCTTTGCGGCGGTCGTCTTCTCTACAACATTTCAGGCATTAGTCACGCGAGATATATGACGTGTTGGGGCAGGATTGAGGAGGATATGCACATACTGTTCGAACCCGGCCTCGCTGCTCAAGTCCAGCAGTGCTTGCTTGCGCTGGCGCTGGAGCCAGGACGTCGACATTGTCGCGATTGGCGAATGTTGAGTATGGTGGGGTCTTGCGGTGTAGAAATGATATATTTGTGGTCGCGTAAGCTATGCGATCATAACGAGCCTATACGATAGTGGTTTTGACTGAGATACGGTATTGCGACGCGTGATGGGTAGGTCATGGTGAAGCGCGAGAAAGAGCGTGTTGTTTACCTATAGTGGCGGCTACTGCCGTGCTTGCATGAGGCATCCTGAATAGGAACGAGGGCAGAGCCGCGTGGGAGCTGCGACTCGATGGTCTCTTGGTGGCCATGATACCGTCCCCGAGACCGCTTGGACGTGATCAGCCTCGCGAGGAGTACAATAGTGGTCGCATACCTAGGAGTTGGGAGCTCTGATATTCAAACCTCGCTTCGTGAAGGTTCATGTTGCCGTCAGGTACATGTTCTTGGCAATGCCGTCACTGCGGACTTTCTGAGCTTCACCTCCGTGCGCTGCTTGAGAAAACCGAAGGTGGGTAACGTCCGAACAACCACGAGCAAACGAATCCCGTAACCACCGCCTTGCTTCCTCGCATTTGCTTCTTGTGTTCATATATTGCCTGGCACGCGACGACTCCAACCAACCGTCCATCCCCTGAAACCAATCCCTCCTTCGAAGCCCTGCGCATGCGATAGCCAGGCAATTAATCGCTCATGGTCCTAGACCGCGTGGCATCCTACCTCTTCCCATCATCCGACAACCAGGCTTCCACCTCAACCTCCACCACATTGAACTACATCGACGATGGCCGCGAGAGCCCACCCACAAAGTACACGTCCACAACCTCCAAGCCAGAGACTTCGCGACGGCCGCAAGAAGTCCTTCGCCCGGATATGAGCACCACTACTACAACAACACCAGATGTGGATGATGAAGCCTACCGCCCCCCCTACCTGCACGTAAGTATCTGATGGGTAGAACCTCCGGGAGGCTGTTTCAAACACCCGGAAGCACTCTAGACTTTGTGAGACATTCGCTAACCCTTACACCCATCGCTTCTTAGGCCATGTTCGCCGGCGGCATCGGCGGCACCACAGGCGACATGCTCATGCACTCCCTCGACACAGTCAAAACGCGCCAACAGGGAGACCCGCACATGCCTCCCAAATACACATCCATGGGAAATACATACTACACCATTTTCCGTCAAGAAGGCGTCTCTCGCGGGTTATACGGGGGAGTAACACCTGCGTTTTTGGGGAGTTTCGGGGGAACGTTGATATTTTTCGGGTGCTATGAGTGGAGCAAGAGGTTCATGATTGATTGGGGTGTTACTCCGAGTTTATCGTACTTGGCGGCAGGGTTTATGAGTGATTTGGCCGCGAGCCCGCTTTACGTTCCCACCGAGGTTCTCAAGACAAGGTTACAATTGCAAGGGCGATACAACAACCCTTATTTCGCAAGCGGATACAACTACCGCTCTTCCTTCCACGCTCTGCGGACGATTTACAGGACTGAAGGGTTCGCGGAGCTGTTTTCGGGGTATAAAGCTACCCTATTCCGGGACCTGCCTTTCAGCGCGCTGCAGTTTGCTTTTTATGAGCAAGAGCAAAAGTACGCGAAGAATTGGGTCGGGCAAGGGAAGGAGATTGGATTGCCTTTGGAGATTTTTACGGGAGCGAGTGCAGGGGGTATGGCGGGAGTTTTGACGTGTCCGATGGATGTTGTTAAGACAAGGATTCAGACGGAGTTGGATCCTGAGGTTGCTGCTAAGGCTAGGGAGGAGAGGAAGGCTAAAAAGGCCAGGGGAGGAGGTGGAGGGAAGGGAGGGGTGGTGAATGCGAAGGAGGCGGATCCTCATCACCTATCCCACCGACCCTCTGCATCTTCCACTTCCACCTCCACACAACCGCAGAAGCAACCCGGACGAGCCATCTCGACTTCAGGACCCAGTACGACGCTGAAACATCACGGTCAAGTCCCGCTGGACACTGAGTCTGTGGTGAAAGCTTTGCGCATCATCTACAGGACTGAAGGCGTGGCTGGATGGTTCAGAGGTGTCGGGCCGAGGTTCGTGTGGACGAGTGTACAAAGTGGTACGATGCTCGTGGTCTACCAAAAACTGCTCAAGTTCTTCGGGGAAAATGCCGCGGCGGGTGGAGGGGATGAGGAGGGGTTGAGGGGATGAGGAGGGGTTGAGGGGGGCGAGCTTGGGTTCATGAAAACGCATGGAAGGTCCATGAGCGACACATGTACGAATGGGGCGGGGGCGAGGGATGGGCCGTACGGTTCATTTTGCTATAGATCGCATCGCACGGCGTTACCAATGGGTATGGATCTCTCGGCTTGTCACAATAGACGGAGCGGTATGTACAAGATTATCGGAGGCAGCGCGCAGCGCACATATGTACAGATATGAACCGAAAGAGGATCGAACAGATGACTTCCTTCACTCATAGTAGCCTGCGTTATCCTACACCGCCCTACATCCATCCATCCCTACACTACATCCACAACCCCACCACAGAACATCTCAGCAAACAGCTAATCCCTACCAGCTCTATCCCAACTCTCAAGCGGTCCAGGCCCACACACTCCAACCGCCCTCATCCTCCGCCTCTCATCCCCTATCCGCTCCCCCCTAATCGCATCCTCGTCCATTACGAACTCCCTCCCATACCCATTAGCCCTGACCTTAAACGGCCCCCACACATCCGCGATCTCCACCTGCGCACTGGCGAACCTCCTCATATCAACCTCCACCCCTAATTCCTCCTGTATCTCTTCGCGAAACTCCTCGAGTGCCTGCGGCCAGATCCTGGACGCGAAGGAGTCCAGGAACTGCTGGTCTGCGTATGAGAGGTCCAGTGTCCGTCCAGTGTCTTGGAGGTGCTGGAGTTTTTGTTGGCGAGAGATGAGTTTTATGAGGGGTGGGTGGGTGAGGAAGGCGTAGGTGAGGTCTTGGTGGAGTTGGCGGGTTGAGTGGGAGGTGGGGGCAGGGAGGGTAGAGGCGTAGGTTGCCCAGCCTGCGTTTCCGGCGCCGGTGGAGATGAGGATTTCGTTGCGGTCCGGGTGGAGGGGGATGAGGATTGGGGTTTCGATTGCGTCTGCCATGGGATTGGTGGGTTGTTGTCGTGCTTGTCGTTGTTGTCGGGCTTGTCGTTGTTGTGTTTGTTGTTGTCGTTGTCATTGCAGTTGTTGTAGTTGTTGCCGTGGTATCGAGGCATGAACGAGCGAAGGCATGGAGGAAGGAGTGTCTCGGACTTTTTGTGGAACAGCCAGGAAGGGGCTATCGGAGCCGATGTTGGAGATTTCTGCTCGCATGTTCCCGAGGTCGAAATGATCGACGTCGCGATCTCTGGAGTTGGGGCCAATCCTGATTATGGAGGAATCGTTGTGCATCACGAGGGCAGCGCGGTCAGAGAGGTATTGCTGGGTCCGTTGATTGTGGTAGTCGGCGGCGTTGATAGAGTGGAAGGCGGGGTGATCTAGCAGGTCTGCATCGGAGAGGAAGATCTCTTCTACGGTGCCTACATCGAAGTCCACTGAGTCGTCTTGTGGTGGGTTGGTTGCTGGGAAATTTGGAGAGGGAAAGGGTGAGGGGGTTCCGAGGTTCAGCGATGGGAGAGGCGAGCTCTCTTGAAGTTCAGTGAGGAGTTGCTGCTGGCCGCGTGCGAGCCCCTGTAACAGGTCTGCGAGAGGCATCTTGGGTGGTTCTCGGGTGGGTATTGGCTATGGTGAGGGTAAGAGGTTATGTTGCTGAATAGTGGAGGAGGCTGCTGATGGGCTTTCTCCCATCTTATTATGAGAGTTCGGAGGCAGGTTACTCATCTGAGGACGGTATGTGCGTGCTTGAAGACAGCAGAGCGTAATCGAAGACAGTGGAGCCGTGGTTTGGAGTCGGCATTGAACTTGATTCGCGGAGAAACGTCGCTCAGCCTTGTGTCGCCGCCAATACGGCACTACCGAGTAGTATTATTATACTGCGAAGGGTCTGAAAAGATCCACACAGGTCTGACAGGCAGCGTCGCTGCGACGCCATGGAGACATTATATCAGCAAGTCTATGTATCGGCCATGGTAAACGCGAGGAAGCCGAACGGCGGAAACAATAATGTTTCGTTTCGCCACTGAAAGTATGTTGCTCGCTTGCGATCGATGTGACATTCTAACGTCCTGCAGTGGACGGCTAGTACACCATACGGCTTATGCCGGACAAGAGACAGCCTCGCTACGTGCAGTTCAAGACCGTCTAATTCTCAGTATTGTAGCATATCATCCTCCTCCGATTCCCATCCCAAGCCTTCTTCCCGGCCCGCAGCCTCACGACACACATCGTTCGCCGAGCGAAGGACCTTATCCACCGCTACTCGCTGACCATTGGAGTCAATACGGACGAGCCCATCATCCGCATACCCAAGGTAAGGCAATATCACCCACCGACCTTGAGGCACTTCATGGAAGATCTCCTCCCAGCCATCCTTGGCCACGATATGGAACCGTCCCTCAACGCTCACAGCGTTCAATTCAACGTCTTCCAGGTCATACAAATTGCTGAGATTGAGGTTCCACCCAAGCTTGTCGTACACCTCGCTTTGAAATTGCGCAAGGACTCTAAGCAGGAATGTCCTGAAGCCATCCAGGAACTGCCTGTCCCCGGCCATCGGACGCGGACCACCGCGAAGGCGCCTGAGAGTTAACCGCTGCCTTCTCTCGAACAGAGCGATGAGGGGCTCGTAGGTCATGAACGTCCACACGAGTACGGTGAACCGTAGGATGTTAGCGTCGCTGTGCGAGGCGACGACACGGGGCCATAGGGTCTTGTAGAGGACTGTGGACCAGCCTGTAGCGTTTGAGCCTGTGGAGATGAGGACCTTGGCGGGGCGTGAATCCGGGGGACAGAAATTTGGTGTTGAGATTGGGATGGTCTGGGGTCTATGGCTCCGTCTGATCCTAGTGGCTCGACGCTCGTTCCGGGCAGGCTGGGACATGGGGCTGTCGAAGCGGATACGAGGGCCTGAGGAGGGGTTGGCAGGCTCAGTCGCGGGCTCCAGCTCTGGCAGGTCGTCAGATTCTAGTGCGCTGCTGTTCGATGGCTGACTGGGACGATTCGACATGGTGAGGGCCTCAAAGTGGGTCCTAACGACCTCTGTTCTTTGCAGTGCTTCGTCAAACCGATCGAGGCGGGCGTATATGCTCTGGAAGGTGGCAGCCAGCTCAGACCCTACGAGTTCTGCCAGGGTGGTCTCTTCTACAGTCCCTATACCGAAGTCCACTGGTTCGACGATTGGTATGTCGAGTGGCCTCAAACTCGGAGCGGGGTTTCGGGAGGGGAATGGCGAGGCGGTTTGGAAGTTCTCTTCCTCTGGCTCGATATCCGGTGGATAAATGGACGTAGCCTCCGGAGAGGCCATGGCTGAGACGATTTCGAGGTTCTCGGGTGGTGGAGGCGAGTTGATTCCGTTCCCCTCATCTCGAGGTGGAGTGGGGAGCTGCTGGCGGCTGTGTGCTTGTCCTTGGTCTTCGGTTGGCATGTTGTGTGATTTTGGCGGATGTGACGGTGAAAAGTTGTGTCGCTAGGATGACTGGTGGACGGACTTCTCGTAAGAGATAAATCATCTAGGGGACTCTGTGTGCGTCGCCGAAGACAGCAGAGCCATGGTTTCGAGGCAGTGCTGGACTGTGGTTCGTAGAGAAACATCGCTCAGCTTTGCGTTCCCGCCAACATGGCACCGACGAGAGAGTCCAAGGAGAGCTATAGATCGAGATATGTTTGGCGGTCTCAACACGCTGGCCGCGCATATGCCCTTCGTATATCGACATCGGCCACGGTGGGACCCAACCATCGGAAACGTTGTTACTCGCCACTCAACGTCTGTTGCTCGCTCGCAAATGACGGCTCAACCTTATCGCTTACACTTTGCAGCGTATCATTTG
>JAKLLW010000787.1:0-23819 GCA_022814695.1 Neocatenulostroma microsporum | reverse complement strand
GCGATGCTCAGCCAGGAGACGCTGGAGATGGAGCGGATGCGTAGGGAGTCTGATGCTAGCGAGGTTACCAGCACCGCCGCCAGTACGGATCACAGCACGGTTGCATCTGGCGATGCCACTCGCTCGGCGCCCTCAGCTAGCCCATCACGTCTTGCAACGCCGAAGTCAGACGAAGAGCTCGATGCAGACATGGCTGAAGCGATCAGACAGAGCTTGGCTGCATCACCACCGTCTGCAGCGTACGAGATACCTATCCGCAAGGCGAAAGCAAAGGGCAGGAAGGGTTCGTCAGCAAAAGCTTCTCCACAGGTCTCGCCGATGATGGCTGGGTCGAGCAAGGCTAATGAGATGAGCGACCTGGACTTTGCGCTACAGCTGAGTTTGGCGGAGGAGCAGAGTAAGAAGGATGCCGCAGAGGCTTTCCCATCCCTCGGTGGTGCTGGTGGTGGCAATGGGAAGGGCAAGCGTAGGCAAAGCTGAGTGGAGATGGACAAGAGAGGGGTGGTTGCTTTGCGCGTATGTTGCTTTGTTCGCTTCTACGAGCGCGTATGGCTGCGCGTCTCTTCTAATAGCTACTCAAAATCATTTGAGACTACATACACGTTCTACGCCGTGACTGTCTTCCGATCAATTGCCTTTGTATCCCCATCGAATGCTGTCGCGTGCCATACCTCTCGAGGCACGCTCGGACCACTATTGAGTCAGCCAAGCTTTGTCGCCGGATCTTCCCGCGATCCCAAACATCGCATCCCATGGCACCTGCAAGCTTGTGACAGAGCCTCACACCACACACGACGAAACGTATACCATTGCTGTACTGATACTCAGCATTGCGACGACATCACCGCATTGAGTAGTCACGCCGACAATACCATCGGCCTCGCGATACCGACTTCCACCCCGACCCTCCCACTCACCGCGCCTTCTCCCACCAGCAGCCAACGACACTTTCACCACCCATCTCCTCCTCACCGCGACAAGACCGAAACTCCCACTGAAACGCGAATCACAAACACCTCCCCGCCCACCTCATCTACCTACATAAGACCACGACCACCATGGCGGAAGCAGCGGCCCTCCGGGCTCCAATAGCCGACACCGAGATGGCCGAACCAGGCAAAGTCGAGCACACTCTGGGCGCCTCCACCGACCCACCCCCAACGCCAGTCCTCGACGACTGGATCACCTCCCTCATGTCATGCAAACAACTTTCGGAAGAAGACGTTCGCCGCCTGTGCGAAAAAGCGCGCGAAGTCCTGCAAGATGAGAGCAACGTGCAACCCGTGAAATGCCCGGTCACGGTTTGCGGAGACATACACGGACAGTTTCACGATTTGATGGAGCTGTTCAAGATTGGGGGGCCGAATCCGGATACCAACTACCTGTTCATGGGAGATTATGTGGACAGAGGGTACTTCAGTGTGGAGACGGTGACGCTGCTAGTGGCGCTGAAGATCAGGTATCCGCAGAGGATTACCATTCTCAGAGGCAACCACGAGAGCAGACAGATCACACAAGTCTACGGATTTTACGATGAGTGTCTGAGGAAGTACGGAAATGCGAACGTGTGGAAGTTCTTCACCGACCTCTTCGATTACCTTCCACTCACCGCACTCATCGACAACCAGATCTTCTGCTTGCACGGCGGGCTCTCTCCTTCGATTGACACTCTTGACAACATCAGGGCGTTGGATCGGATACAGGAGGTGCCGCATGAGGGACCCATGTGCGATCTGCTGTGGAGTGACCCGGATGACAGGTGTGGGTGGGGAATCAGTCCGAGAGGCGCGGGTTACACCTTCGGGCAGGACATCAGTGAGGCGTTTAACCACAACAACGGGCTCACGTTGGTTGCGAGGGCGCATCAGCTGGTTATGGAGGGCTACAATTGGTCACAGGACAGGAACGTGGTTACCATCTTTTCTGGTAAGTCTTGCTTTTTTGCAATTTCAGCGTTCGTTGCGGCGGTGGCGATGACGAGGAGTGATGGAGCATGGAAGATGGAAGATGGTCTATGGACAGGAGATCTAGGACTCTGGGAGGAAAGGAAATGGCAGGGAACGCCTCGCTAACGTGTTCACAGCACCGAATTACTGCTACCGTTGCGGTAACCAGGCGGCGATCATGGAGATCGATGAGCATCTCAAGTACACCTTGTACGTTCCACTACTACACTACTCTACAGTACCCTTCAGCCTGCTGACTCTGATCCTAGCCTACAATTCGACCCATGCCCAAGAGCCGGCGAGCCGATGGTGTCTAGAAGGACGCCAGACTATTTCCTTTAAGCGTACGTATTCCCGAAGTGCGCGGCATTGCGGGCGGTGGGCTCGCAGACGGCGGGCGGCTGGATGGTGCGCTTCTTCTTTCTTGGCATGGCCAATACGGAGAGATGAGGCAACGCATAGATGGTGTACCATACAGATACGCAGGCAGACGAAAAGCAGGCGTGCATATGCTTGCTGTAATGGCAGGCTTCCGTTCTTCATGGCTGCTCACGTGCCTGCTTCTTCTTCCACATGTCCTTCTGCTGGTGCTGAAGGTGCGCTGGGCTTGGGCGTGATGTCGTTGTCGGTATGCATCTGTCGCCTCATCAGTATCAGTATCGGCACACGATAAGAGCGCAGGGAACAGTAAAGCGTACAGCCTCAGCAAAACCAACCCACTCCTCCACGCCCTTGACGTACTCATCGCCGTCCTCCGGCACCGTCTCATGGCCCCACACAACCAACTCATCGAACACAGCTTTCGTCTCCATGGCCTTGATATCTTCATGCATTTCCTCGTCATTCAGCACATCCTGATGCACATCCGTATAGTCTTTGTGTTCAAAGACTTGAGGTTGCCCATACCTAGGCGGTACTTCCACGCTGCGATCTGTTTTCTGAAGTACGACCCCTTCGTAGCCGGGTGGGAGCTTGAGGGTACGGCCTCGTAGTTTACGGCCGCGAAGGTAGGATGTGCTGGTCTTTGTCTTGTTGTTGGCAGAGGAGGTGTCGTGTGTGGGAGACCAGTAGCGTTTCTCGATCTTCAGAGGAGCCGAGTGCTGGATGCTGCAGGGGAGGAGGTTGAGTGTGAGGCGTTTGGGAGCGGTTGGGGGTTGTATGGCTAGCATTTTGGCGATTGTGAGTGGTGTATGAAGGATCACAAGACAGTGTATGAGTGGGATATGAGAGTTGTACCTACCTTTCGCGGTCGACGCGTTCAAAGGCGCGCTTCGTTTTAGGGCTGAACGATCGGATCTAGCCGAAGAGACGAGACAAGATGGCACCGATCTCTCGCGTTACGCGTTGACTACTTGCGCTGGAATTCCCCTCTGCCATATTCTCAGGGCAACACACTGGAGGGAGAGGCGATACATAGTTTCCATGGTGGTGTGTCTAGCGGTGATCCGGCGAACAGTTGCCGAGCACATGCGAAGCTGCAGGAACATGTTGCGCGATCGCCGTGGCCCCACCTCACGATATAGTGGGGTCCAAGCTAGGATCTCGAGATCGCGTGGCCGTCATGGTACACTTGTCGCGGACTTCAGAAGCACAGGAAGATGCTTCGGGTTTTGGGGAAATACGGCCACGGATTTTGAGAACAGGCTCGTTCTTTCCTGCAGCAAAACAATCCAAGATAGAGCGATACGACACGGAGGCAAGACCGCGAAGCTAAGGATGCGCCGTAAACCCTTTGCTTCGAGTCCATGACGTCTAGGCGTCCAAAACCACAACGGCAGCGGAGCATTTCTCCCTCGCGTACCTTGCAGATTGGGAGCATTGGTAAACCGAATGCTTGTTGACCCGGAGACCGAAGGACGATGTCGTCGGTGAGTTTTCGCCGTAGTCTTCTTACTCTCGTTCTCGTTCTCGTTCTCGTTTCTGGAGCAGCCGCAGAAAAGACTTCCCTCCTCCGTTTCCGTCTGGACTACATTTACTACTATACCTGTCGCTACTGCTGGTGAGGTTTCATTCGAGCGTTCTATTGTCAAGCGTTTCGTCTCGTTTCCAGCGCAGCGATTCCTACCCTACAACTTCACCATCTACACTCGTCTGGACTCAATGGGTGTCATATCACCTCTTACCGACCGCGCCACAGCGTTGGCAAGCTATGCCGGATCATATGCGTGGCCACCTTTACTAGCAGTCTCACGAGGAGCCATTCTGTCCCTCCTGCGACAAATACAAATCGGGTCTCTTACGATCATAGACACGGACGGTAGCTTGATAGTATGTGGAAGCCCACAGAGAGCAGACGGAAGCGAGGAGAAGAGTGTCTACACAATACCACACGCAGAGTTAAAGGTCATGAATGATCTCTTCTGGATACGGCTACTGGTGTTCGCAGATATGGGCTTTGCGGAGAGCTATATGCTTGGTGAGGTTGCTTGCCCGGATATCACGGCCTTCTTTAAGGTGTTCATCTGGAATAGACCTCACCTGTCGAACGGGACCACCTTATTCTCGAACATTAGCGGGAAGATCTCTGGGCTGGTACGGAAAACGAATACCTTGGCCAATGCCAGGTTGAACATCATGGCACACTACGACATTTCGAACGACATGTTTGCGGCTTTCTTGTCGCCAGATATGACATACTCGTGTCCCATCTGGCTGCCCAAATCCACCTCCATGTCCTCCCAGGAAACGCTAGAGCAAGCACAATACCGAAAGCTCAACCGTTTCGTCACAAACGCCAAGATCAAGGCTACCGACCACGTCCTTGAGATAGGAACAGGCTGGGGCAGCTTCGCTATCCTTGCAGTAGAGAAGACAGGCTGCAGAGTCACCAGCCTTACGTTGAGCGCAGAGCAGAAGAGACTAGCAGAAGACCGGATACGAGCAGCAGGCTTCCAGGACAAGATCAAAGTCTTGCTCTGCGATTACCGATCCCTACCTGTTCCGAAAGAGCAAGACAAATTCGACAAAGTTGTCTCGATCGAGATGCTGGAAGCTGTGGGGGCGGAGTTCCTGGAGACGTACTTCAGGTGTATAGACCAGCTCATGAAGAGCGATGGCGGCGTAGCGGTGTTTCAATGCATTACCATGCCGGAAAGCCGGTACGAGGCGTACAGTGCTTCCGACGACTTTATCCGGCGGTATATCTTTCCTGGTGGCCATTTGCCTACTATTACGCAGCTTCTGGACGCTATACGTGCTGGATCTTCAACGAAGACAACGCCTCCGAGACTCATACCCGAAAGCGTCGAGAATATTGGGCCGCACTATGCCAAAACCCTTCGCCTATGGCGCCAAAGCTTTATGCAAAACTTCAATACCAAGATCAAGCCTGCGCTGTTGAATGAGCATGCCGACCAGGGTGGGGTCAGGGGCAAGAGGATGAGCGATGAGGATGTGGAGGTGTTTAAGCGGAAGTGGGAGTACTACTTCTCGTATTGCGAGGCTGGCTTCGCGACCAAGACTCTCGGCGATGTCATTCTTACTGTCGGCAGAGAGGGAGCGGTCGAGATGATGGAGGATGTGCCGTTGTAGTCATCTCTTGTCGAGAGGGAGAGGGAAGAGTCACTGTACAGGCTCCCAGCACACCGAGAGCATGCGATTAAGATGAGTGAAACGACATTTGCGATGCTGCGATTAGCGGTCGGCGTTGGCGGAGGTAATTGGAGATACCCTTCTGGATAGAGCGGGAAATTGTACATATGTTGTATGCGTCCCCCAGCATCTCTGCACCGTCTACTGTATGAATCCGGCCACGTACTCCAGCGTACATGTTTCCAAAGACCATATAGAAACCCTTACAAAGGCTCAAGCTTGGCGGCACGTCGGCGAGGTGCAGGCTTCAACTGCTCTCATTCGTACCCAGAATCTTGTCAGTTGATACACTGCTCGGACCCCTTGTACACGAAAGCCACGTTTTGGACTCAGAAGGACTTGGCCAGGTTGCCATGAAGTTTCGCTCGAACGCAACGTAGATGTACATTACACACGGTATACGTTCGTGAAACGACCGTTTATCCATCCATCACAGAAATAACACACCTGCGCCAACATCACCAGTATTAGCCAAGCCCCAAGAGGCACCCCATCCAGACGATCCTTCAGCGCCTGCCAGGCGGTCCTGTCTGGCCCGCTATGCCGGCAACAGATTCTTGTCTTGAACGCACGCCAAACCTCGGTACCATTCTCCAACATTGCTGGACCGCCATATTCTGCCTGTAGAGGCACTCTGATCTCGAACTCACGAACAGCGTAAGGCCACTTCTGGCTTACGGGCCAGCTTTTCCCAGGCTCATGTCTGAAGAGATCCAGGCCTTCAAGCACGTCGGCGATCGTAATGCCAGTCTTTCTCCGAATAATACAGCCGATGCTATTGAACTCCTCCATTCCAAGCGTCATTTCAGTGATAGGCGGATTGGAGATCAGCATCCTTTGCCAACCTGCTGGAGCCACATCGCTTTCTTGTTGGCTCGACCCAGCTATTGTCGTCGCCGAAAAGAGAGGCCGCTCGTCGAGGTCAACAAGCACCTGTAACTCAGGCCTACCGTATGTATTGCTGTCCGCGACTGCTGGTTCTTCACCAGATACCTTCTCCAGCAGATTCTCAAGCGGCTCCGCTACTGTGGATGGCCCCGGAGGCACTTCCAATTGCATCACAGTGCCATCGCATAGATCGCCATCTAAAGGCAACACGAGGGTAGAAAGCAAGCATGGGTTGAGCTTGTACTCCGCGGTGGATAGGCCTGCATGATAGATTCGTGGGATAGTCCGAACCGGAGCCTTGAGATACATAAGCTGCTGTAATGTGGGACTCTGATCGATACAGCACCGCCATGTTTTCGAAACTTGCCGAGCTCGGTAGATCCTGGGCATATCCAGAGAGGCCAAGACCAGTTCAAGCAGTTCCGTCATGTTCAGTACTTCATCTTCGGCAGCTCGGCGAGCAGGACGTATTGGGTCCTTCGTGTCCAGTACCACATCTCCAGCTGCTTGGCGAGCAGGAGATATCGAGTCCATCGTGGAAGTCGGACCGTTGTGCAGGGAGGTCGTTGGTTTAAAAGCATTCATCGATGGTGGCTTGACAAGAGCGCAAAGAGCATCTTTGATCGTGCAAAGTGCCGACTCCCAGCGTGCAGTGTCCTCGCAAGGGCCGACTTCTCACAAACCACTTTTCCTCGGGCTTTCGTTTGGATCGGGCAAGTATACCATTCCTACGAAGCCGTGGGAAGACGCTGTGCCCACCCATCACCGCGGTTCGAAGAGAAACAGGTCCACGGAAGCGAGGAACATACCTTTCACGCTTATCAGTACCACCTACAGTACACAGTTTAACTTACCTGCGTACGGCATCAGCGACAGTGTTTTTGCCCTCTCTCATGTGCGGAACGTCGACCGTCGGACGCACATGTCCGTAACAGGATACTGCCCAGGCGTTTCGATCGTGACGCGATGTAAACATACACTACAACCGGGTATCTCAGCATAACCACCGTATCCCAAACATACATACATCATCAGCAATACCAGCGAACTGTGCCGAATGCTATAAGAAGTAGTCCGCCACCGGTTTCTTCGCCGGCATGCCCCTACTATCCTGCGGCGCTGCTTCAAAGACCCTATACCGCCTCCCAGGCCCCATCCGCTGCTCTATCCGCTCGCTCAACACGCCACCAATGCCGCCGTTACTCCTGCTCACATCTCCATTTGTTCTTGGAGCATACCCAGCGTTCGACCCATCTTCTCCGAGCTCGAGGATAGCAGCCACGTTTCCGCACCGGTAGCAGTAGTTCGGCGCGCTCCAGACGGTCACGATGCTGTTATCGAACATCTCCTTGAAACCCTCCATGACCAGCTGATGCGCTCGGCATATCAGACTCAGGTCGTTCTTGTGGTTGAAGCACTTCACTATGTCCGCTCCGAATAGGAAACCAGCGCCACGAGGCGATAAGCCCCAGCCGTCTATCTCGTCAGGATCAGACCAGAGGAGATCGCACATAGCGCCTTCGTGCGGAACTTCTTGCTTGCGATCCAGGAGGCGGATCTTGTCGATGCTATCGATCAAGGGTGATAAGCCGCCGTGGACACAGAGGACGGCTGAGCCAGTGTTACCTGAGCTACCTCGGGCTGAGGCTGTTGCGCCGGTGCCTGGTGGGCCGTTGGGTTGTGACTGTGCTGGTGAAGAAGGTGGATTGGAGAGTTGGGAGAGGTCCTGTGATTGCGTATTTGGGCCACCACGATTGCGTGGGAAGCGGTTGATGACTTGACCTTGGGAGTTGAGGATCTCGATTTCGAGCTCGTCGCTGTCGGATGGCATCGTTGCCTGCGAATTCGGATCTGCTGGTGCTGCGTCGGCCGTGGGTTGTAAGTCGGTGGCTGCGCCCATAACCAGAGCGCCTAACGCTAGATAATCGAAGACTTCGCAGCAATACCGCCAGACGTTGGCGCTGCCGTACTTTCGCAAACATTCATCGTAAAAGCCGTAGACGGTCGTGATTTGTCGTGATTCATGATTGCCTCGTATCAGCGTTATCCGGTCTGGATACCGGACTTTGAGGCAGAGAAGAAGAAGAAAAGATTCGAGTGAGTAGAAGCCGCGGTCCACGAAGTCGCCCATGAAGAGGTAGTTGGTGTCAGGCACATCGCCGCCGACCCGAAAGAGCTCCATGAGGTCGTGAAATTGGCCATGGATGTCACCACATATCTGCGCGAGATGCCAGTCAGCCTGAGCCATGGCACAAGTCCTGTTGGCGGACATACCGTCACCGGCGCATCCACCGAAACCACGTTGCCCTCCTCGATGAGCAGCTCGCGCGCTTTGTAGCATAGCTCGCGCACTTGTATCTCCGGTATTGGTCGACATGCTCGCAGCTGTGCTATTGCCCTGCCGTCTCGTCAGACCTTGCCTCGCCTTGTACATGGTCGCGTGCTCTCACTTGTCTAGGTCGCTCATCTTGCTCTTAGCGCCAGAAGGCGCCTACGTCCGTCGCGTGCACCAGGACTGAAGCGACCCTCCCTCTCCGTCGCTTTGTTTTGGTCCTCTGAACTTCGTCCCACCGATCTTGGTGTTGCGGCGCAGAGAGTTCGCGATGAATGTGGCGTTTGTATACGGCGTTTCAGATGGGTGAGACGTCAGGTCGATTGCTGTGTGCAGTGGTGAGTGGTCACTCGTGCTCGTCAATACTCTGCGCCGGTGCTATATTTGTTCAAGTATGTACACGAATGGCTGCTGCCTCCTGGCATACCGAAACCGATTGAGCAATTGCGTCTGGTCGCGAACGATCAAACTTCAAGCACCGACGCCCGCCGCGGATACTGCGGATGCTTCCGTCCCGCTGCACGACTTCACGCTAAGCAATTGGTCGTGAAGCCTTGGACCTGTGTCCGCCATCACAGGAGGCAGAGAAGAAGGTGCATGATGGGTATCAGACTTCTATGAACAGCTACAGCGAGAGACTAATTCCAACCGTCAGAGCCAGACTCAACCCTGCCCAACCACGCAGCGGCACACTTTTCCACGCGGCACTCTCCACATGCGTCAAGGTGAGCAACCCACCTACATTCGGAGACAAACAGGACACATCCGATTGCACCGAGCGCGAGTCTCCGCCGTCTTCTCCGGAAGGCGCAAAGACAGAAACGATTGGAACAGCCTGACTGTAGACCCATTCCTCGTCGTAGATGGCGCCTCGGTAAGTCGTGTTATAGAGGCTGTCGTTCTTGGAGTCAATGTCGAAACTGAGGGCCAAAGACAAGTCGTTGGATGCAGGGATGACCGGGTGACAATTCGTTGACGAATTCTCCGCGGATGTTGGCGGGCTAGGAGCGTTCGGTCCTGTGATCGCTGTTTGAAAGATATCAGCATACAGTCCGAGGCATGAGCGACCGAGGGTCGATGACAAGGGACGTTGCCGCCTTCCAGCTCTTTTATCGGACACTGGAGCTCTTGTATCGGCCTTGAGGTATCTCACATCTACACAGGTGTAGGGAGATAGCCCGAGACATCTTGACAAGCTCTCCAGATAACCTTACGACTGTTAAGCAGCTGTAAAGGTCGCTCGAAGGCCAAGAACGAGTTGCGATTGAGGGAGCGCAAGCGGCAACGTCCATTGTCACCAAGCCTTGGACTGGATGTCGGACGCACGTTGGAACCTGATTCTACCCCAGGTTGTGCCGTTTAAAGCCATGACCTAAGAAGCGATGGGTATAAGGGTCAGCAGATGTCTCGCAAAGTCCGATGTGCTTTCAGATGTCTGAAACGGCCTCCCAGGGGTTCTACCCATCAGATACGTACCGAGCACGCCGACGGAGCTGGAGATGCGAAGGCATCGCTGAGAGTTGAGCAGAGGTCCTGCGCACTGCCTATAGAGCCTTGCACAGCATCAGCAGCTTGGCTTTGCAAGGCTTGCACGCATCCGCTGCCGATTATCGAAGCGCAGGTTCCCGGTGGCTGCCTCAGCGGAAACGAGACGTTCGAGTCCAGGAAGAAGGCCGCGCATCCGCTGAAGCCGTTACTATCTGTTCGGAGATCAATATTCGGTGGAACGCCGAGGTAGTAGTCCATGACGGTGTGATCCCATTGGGGAACTGTGGTTTCCTGGTAGCCCCGGTACCCCACAGTCCAAGTCAAGTTGAAGTCGAAAGGCGTCTCGAAAGGAACCATTCCGGCAGAATAGTACGCCTCCCCTTGGACCGTGCAGTTGTTGTATCCATTGGCAGTGCAATTGAAGTCTGAGCACGAGGCGATTGCTCCATAGTTGTATTGGCAGCAAGCAAGTAGGATAAATGACGAGATCGTGAGCACTCGCCCGATATAAGAGCGAGTTGCAGTCATGACGAGGGATGGTTGCGAACAGAGCCAGCAAAGGAGTATGTTCAATCGTACCTGTATAAGAATTCCAGAGAGATTCTAGTCGGCTCCCCCGGGGATGTTATAAGCGGCAGCGACGAGGTATGCTCTGATCCTAGGCTGCTCGTGTGTGCCTAACCCGCGGCCTGGCGTTGCTCCGAGGGTCGGTGACAATGGTCGTTGCCGCCCGAGATTTCAGTAAATGAGAGTGTTGCGAGTCTACGAGAGAGTTATACCATGGACGGATGGCGCTCACTCCCTTCGGAGATCCAATGGAGATGCGTACACAGTCTCTCTCGATTCCAGTGTACACCGTCAGTTACAGATCGGATTATCGTAACCGTCTGGAGGGCAATATAATAGCCAGTTCGAGGTATTGACTTTTGGAGAAAGCGGCAATGTTCAATGTCACCAAGCCTCGCTCTTGAGGTCATGTCGGTCAAAAAGTTCGACGCTCCAACGCCGTTGCGCCAGAGTGCCGGGAAGTACTGGCTGTACTACTGTAGTCTCTGTAGGGTATGTAATGCACAGATCGGTGCGCGAATTGGTTAGACTTCATCGAAGCCGACAGTGAAGCACCTACCGCTGCTCTTGGGTGTCATTCGGTGCCATGGTGCCAAGCTGTTAGGCGGGCTGTAGCGGCGATCCTTCTGTCCTGTCGCCGTATTACTCTGCGTCTGCGAAGATCAGCACGCGCGCGTGGACAATTTTGTCTTCGTGGAGGAAGAACCTACTGTAAGGTTTCAGGCTTTCAGCAAACCCAGCTTGACACTTTGGCTCCGCGGGAGGCCGTTGCGGCTGCGGCTGCGGAGCCGCGACTTGGCGGCTACGGGATCCGCAACTCCTTCACTGCAAGGGAGAATACCTACTTCGTAACGTGGGAAAACGAACGAGCATGGCGAGACGTCCACCCATTCCCTCACCGAACTTCCTGTTGCGCGTAGCGCTGACACGCAGTCCTGTCACTACCTAGATGCATGGAGCAACCACCGCTGATCTCCGTCAGACTTCCCCGCAGAAGTCTCCAACCGGGGCGCCTTCTTCGTGTCTTGGGGTGTTGGCTTGCCCCAGGCTACACTGGATTGACTAACGTAACAGTAGCAAAGTCATCCCCAAACCGTCACGATGAACGTCAAGACCATCGCCGCGCTTCTCCTCGTCGTCTGCACCTCGACGATTGCAGCCCTGCCTGTCAAGTTACGTCGCGCTACGACTGCTCTGCCTATCGACCAAGTCGGGAATGAACTCAGTAAACGACATTGTATTCCGCGAGGCGACCCGTGGGCGTGGCAAGCCTACCCCTGGAAGCACCCATTTGGCACTCCTCGTTGGTATCTCCTACTAATGGATAGCACCCTTGGAGCCTGGAGGCCCTTTAGACATCTAAGACTGGCGCCTGTCCTTGGAAACATCTGCCAACCTTTGCATTACGATTGCCCCCTGCTTTTAGAAACAACTGCCATCGTGGCACCTTTAGAGGCCATCTCAGATATCTGAGACCGCGGCATCCTTCTGGAGACATCTGCCACCCCTTACACCCATCACTTGTGCTCAGAAGGCTGAGAGACCGAAGAGAAATGGATCTGAGATGGAACGTGTTTATGTTGCTCAAAATGCTGTTCACTGCTCGGTTCAACCCCGCAAGACCTGAGCTTCCGCAAACCGCCCCTGCATACAACTTACCAGCACCCAACAGGGAATAACGCGGTCCAATCGAATACGGCTTTTCGATGTGCAGTCCGCTCGCCAATCGCCAAAGAGCTGGCACAGGAACAGTATCAAGATCGCCATGACTTTGCTAACCAACCCCGCAGCTTGTAGTACGCATTCCCGGACAACAGGAGCTTGAGCTCGAAGGCACGTTATAAAGCCTTTAGAGGAGCACAGTGGCAGTACATGCTTTGCCGCTGTGTACCTCTCACTGGCAGACACGCATACAACGTGCGACCGCGTTATATCGCAACACATCCATGAGATGGCTTCGTTCAAAGGCTACGACCTCATCGTTGTAGGCAGCGGCTTTGCTGGGTCGATGGCCACCCTGAACTTCCTAGAAGAACGTAAGAAGCAGAAGAAGAATGGTCGGGTTGCGCTCGTAGAAGTAGGCAAGGATGGCGAGCGATGCGGTGCGAGCCGATGGACGATGGCGTACCTCAGGCTGGACAAGAACCTTGACTTCGGTAAGTAGAACACTCGCAGCAACGTGCGACCATGAGAGGGCTGCTGACGGCGGTCAAGACGAGGACTGGGTCAAGGAAATGAGACTTGTCAGCAATGGTCTTGCCGATGAAGAGTACTGCCACAAGCTGCAGAAAGAAGCCGGCACTACCGCACACTACCTTCAAGACCACGGCGTAAAGTTCGTCCATCATGACGAGCCGAACGTGCTGCTCGAGTTCAAGACAGGCCAACACTTCGTCTTCCCAGAAAATGGCGGTCGGGCGGTCATCAGCAAGCTATTCGAACACCTCAGAGACTACGACAATTGCGACATACATTGGGAGACTGAAGCCGTCCGCTTGATGACCGACGACGCTGGCACAATCAGAGGGTTGAAAGTTCGAAAGAGCGACGGCCTCCTACACGATCTTCTCGCACCGAATGTAGTCCTTGCATGCGGCGGGTTCGAAGGCAATCAAGAGATGCTAGCTCGCTACATTGGGCCCAACTCCCACAAGCTTCCTCTCATAGCACCAGGGCTGAAACACAACCGCGGCGCGGGCCTCCGCATGGCTCTCGAAGTCGGCGCCGGCACCGCAGGGAGCTTCGACGGCATGCACTGCGAGCTCGTTGACACTCGTGCTGGTAAGCCAGACGCGGTCATGTGGGGCCACAACTACGGCATCGTAGTGAACAAGGACTCTCAGCGTTTCTACGATGAAGGCAAACGCCATCTGTTTGCCACTTTCGAGATGATAGCCCTCGAGTGCTGGCGAGATCAGAACATGAGCTGCTTTTTCGTCACAGACGACGTGATTATGCAGAAATTTAAGGGCAGCTGGGTTTACGATACCACTGATGAGCCGCCTGAGAAGGCCGATACGATAGAGGAGTTGGCGGAGAAGATGGGCTTGGATCCGAAGGAGCTGAAGAGGACCGTTGACAATTACAATGCGGCGATCAATGACAAGGAGTTCGATCTGATGAAGCTGGATGGCAAAGCAACGACCGGACTGAAGCCGAATAAGACCAACTGGGCTGCGCCTATTGTCAAAGCGCCGTTCTACGGGTACCCCTTGACCTCGAACTTAACGTTTACGTGAGTATCTCCGTCCCTTGGCATGTCCTCGTGACTGACTGTGAGGAGCTATGGTGGCGTCAAAACCGACCTTCATGCCCGAGTCCTTTCCACCAACAACGTCCCCATTCCAGGCCTATGGGCAGCTGGTGAGATGACAGGACTCTTTTACAACGAATACCCGCCCGCTACGAGCTGCTTGCGAAGCATGACTTTTGGTCGACTAGCGGGCCTTGAAATCGCCCAGAACCTGGATAAGAAGCAGGGAACAACTAATGGCAGGCCCATCCCGTCTGAGAAGAGGATCGATTCGATTATGATGATGGACATGAATCAGCCTGTGCTCAATGGCGAGCAGAAGGCTGCGGCGTGATCAGCAAATACCATCGGAATGTTGCTGTGGTAAACGCTGCCGCTTCATCTGAACTATCGCCCATACCTTATCATTAGTATCATCGTCGCTACAGTATGTACCTTACCTCGACGCCTCATGGTCGGTCCATGCCGCGCCGAGAGCCGAGATCTCCACTTCGCAGATCATCCTTCTTTTGCACCTCCAGGCCCTCCACGCTTCGACCTCTACCTCTTACACTTCAATCACAGACCCTGTGCAGACTAACGCCCCCGCACGAATTGATATCGCGTGTATAGTGCACCCGTTATCAACACCCTTGCCTCATGCGGCACGGTCACGAGCAGCATGAGGGACTTGCATGCATGCATTGAGTAACCAGGATGCAACTTTGCGCAGGCACTACTGCTGCAATGCAACCATGATAACAGCAGGAATTGCCTGTTCCTACCATCGAGACGACGATCATTGGCTAGTGTGTGTCCCCCACCCTCGCTGGAAGACGGTAAGTTCAGATTGTTGTCGAAACACACACGCTCTCCTGTCCTGTCATGTTTGCTACGCTCACGATATACTTTCCTCACCTGAACACGTCGAGCTGTCTCTAGTCTTACAGATATGGGAACTACCTGGGCCTTTACGCTGCTTTTCACAGCAGCTGTGGCTCAGATCACTGATCCACTACAATATGTTGACCAGCTCATCGGCACGTCGAACGGCGGCAATGTGTTCGGAGGCGCTACCCTTCCGTATGGCATGGCGAAGGCAGTGGCAGACACGAATAGCACATCCAACCAAGGAGGATTCACCACGGATGATGCCTCAATCACAGTGAGCACCCTTGAGTACCATCCGATTTTGAGACAATGGCTTATACTTACTGTTTTGGCAGGGCTTCTCGAGCATGCATGACAGTGGCACTGGTGTACGAAAGATCCAACTAAGAGCCACCGAAAGCCGAGTATCGGCTGATCGTACATCTAGGGCAATCCATCTTTGGGAGACTTCGCACTGTTCCCATATGCCGGCTGCGTCAACGATACAGTGGATGGTTGCGTCTTTCCAAAGCGCGCCAGAGTGACACCATACATCAACACTTCCGTGGAGGCATCGCCGGGTTACTTCAGTCTTACCCTCGAGAGCGGTGTCAACGTGGCGATGACAACCGCGCAGCATACCTCCCTCTTCCAGTTTACCTTTCCAGCAGCAGCGAGTAATGGCAACAGCTCGGGCAGCCCGCTTATTCTCATGGATCTCACGGACCTTTCCGACTCGCGGCAAGACAACGCAAGCATAGCCGTAGATGCCACTACCGGCAGGATGACTGGCAATGCGCGCTTCCTGCCTTCCTTTGGCTCGGGAAACTATGTTACCTACTTCTGTGCTGACTTCTCCGGCTCGAATGTGCGGGACAATGGCATCTTCGTGAACAGCAGAGCAAGCACGGATGTCAAGAACCTCATGATCTCCCGCAGTATCAACGGCTATCCATTACCTGGAGGAGCTTTCGTACGTTTTACGGAGAGCAACCCTGTCTTGGCCAGAGTGGGTCTGAGCTTCATCTCCTCCGACCAAGCCTGCAACCTTGCCGAAGAAGAGATCCCAAGCTTCGACTTCAATGCTACGCGATCTGCAGCGGCGAGTGCTTGGCGGACGAAGATCAGCCGTATTAGCGTCTCAACTACCGGTGTCAACAGCTCCATGCTCACGAACTTCTATTCCGGTATCTATCGTACCATGGCCAACCCGCAGAACTATACAAGCGTTAACCCGCTCGTCTCATCTGACAAGATGTGGTTTGACTCGTTCTACTGTTTGTGGGATTCCTTTCGATCTCAGTAAGTATACTGTTGGACAGAACGCTCGAATTTCGTCTGAGACACCTCAGAGCCATCGGAGACCAGACTTAACCTCCGCTAACCCTTGCACCGTTCGCTTGTAGAATACCTTTCTTGACGATCTTGGATACCTACAGCGTGATTGGTGCGTATACTGATGGGCAGCACCCTTGGAGGGCGTCTCAGATATCTGAGACTGCCGCTTGCTTTTGGAGACATCTGCTAACCCTTACACCCACACTCTTAGACATGATCAATGGGCTCCTGAGCATCTATCAGTACCAGGGTTCGTACACTGATATTCAGAACCCCTGGAGGCCTTCTGAGACATCCAGACGCCTCCTAAACCATGCGAGACAGTTGCTAACCCTTGTACCGATCGCTTTCAGGTTGGCTGCCAGACTGCCACATGAGCTTATGCAAAGGATATACACAAGGTGGCAGTAATGCAGACAACGTTATGGCCGATGCCTTTCTCAAGATCAACACTTCGGACATTGATTGGGCCCTGGCGTATGAGGCAGTCGTCAAAGATGCAGAGGTCGAGCCTTGCGGTACGCTTCATCGAGTGGCTTCTCTCGGACCCAGCAAAATGCTAATCAGCGCTGCAGACTGGTGTTGCGAAGGCCGCGGTGGTCTAGACAGCTGGAACAGCCTCAATTACGTACCTGTCCAAGACTTCGACTACAAGGTAGGCAGTATCACATGCACCATTCTCGAATGAGGCTCGTGCTAACCACACCTCACTGCGCTGCAGGGGTTTGGCACCATGACACGAAGCGTTAGCCGTACGCTCGAGTACTCATACAACGATTTCTGCATTAGCCAGATCGCCAATGGGCTCAACAACATCGGCGACAAGGAGAAGTACGAGCAGACTAGCGAGTACTGGCTTAACCTTTTCCGCGACGACCAAACGTCATACCTTCCGAACGGCACCGATACCGGCTTTACCGGCTTCTTCCAACCAAAGTTCCTGAACGAGACATGGGGTTATCAAGACCCCCTGAAGTGCTCCAACATCGACACCGACCCTACCTCTGTCTGCTCGCTACAAAACAACGGGTCCGAGACCTTCGAAAGCAGCATATGGGAGTACAGCTTCTTTGTTCCGCACGATCAAGCGAGGCTCATCAGCACTTTCGGCGGACCGCGAGCCTTCGTGCGCAGGTTGAATTACCTCCATGACCGGGGCATAACATACATTGGGAACGAGCCTGCCTTCTTGACCGTCTTTCAATACCACTACGCTGGTCGACCTGCACTTTCGGCGGAGCGCTCCCACTCATACATCCCAGCTTACTTCCAGCCAACAGAAGCTGGCCTGCCAGGCAATGACGACTCCGGCGCAATGGGCAGCTTCGTGGCCTTCTCCATGATCGGTCTATTCCCGAATCCCGGTCAAAGCGTATACCTCATCACCCCGCCGTACTTCGAGTCGGTCAATATCACCAGTCCAGTCACCGGCAAGACCGCGATGATCAAGAACCTTGGCTTCGACTCGAGCTACAAGAGCATATACATCCAGCGAGCTACCCTGGACGGCGTGCCGTATACGAAAAACTGGATAGACCACTCTTTCTTCACCGAAGGCAAGCAGCTGGTGTTGTATCTGGGTAAGAACGAGAGTAGCTGGGGAACTCATGTGGCTGATCTGCCGCCGAGCTTAAGTCCGTACGAAGGCTTCTAGGTACGATGAGCCAGGACGTCTTCGAAAGTCTCAGGCTGCGGTTACGGTAGCTTGGTAGTAGAGGAATCAGGTGGTTGTACCTAGTGTTGTTGGTGGCAGGTCTAGGCTTATCGTTGGCAACTGTCGATTGGCCTTGATATCAGCATCTTGCATGGATGTGGCTTCAGACTTCCCCGCTTCCTACAATGCAATAGCGGCCGGGTCGAAATTTCATGCGTATTGATGGCGTGTCTAGTGTGAAGACCGGGATCGATGCTGGAGTGGTACTAGCCAGCGTCTACCTCTTGAGCCTTCACATCAACGTCCGGCTTCTCCTTCTTGACTTGCTTCTGCTCCTTATCCCAAGCTTTTTGCTCTGCCTGAAACTCTTCCTTAAGCCTCAGATACTCCTCATCAGCCGTGCACCGCCTCCAACCCTCCTTGAACACCTCACTAGCCTTCAGCTTCTCCTCCCTGCCCTCGTGCCCTTCAGACTTAGGAAGCTCAACACGCTTGCCACCTTCCTTCTCCACAATTGTCGCGCTGCGATCATACTTCTTACCGTTCTTGTGATTAGCATAGCGTTTTGCCCTCGTCATGCCCATCTGAACGAACTTCCTTGCCATGTCTGCTCCCACGAAGTCGCCTGCTTTGAGGTAGTGTTGAAAAGATTGATAGAGCGTCTTCGAAGAGCATTCTGCGATTGCGACTGTTTTGAAGCGCCAATGAGGCAGTAGTATAGACTTGTAAGGCTCAAAAGTCAGGACGCCTTGTTCGCCACGCGCTATGCGGTAAGACATTCGAAGGTCTCTGTTATCTACGGCAGGCGTTGGCATTGCATCTACATCCACATCCGCAGCCTCATTGCCTTTATGTCGGGGAGCCATGTTCTTTGTCTTAGTATTCCCAACAGCTGGGATGTAGAAGGTAGAGTGCTTGGTGCGTTAGTGGAGCCATTCTCGTCTCGGCTTTTTGTCGGCCAGCAGTTTTGCAACCTATATATTATGTAGAAATTGGCCGTAAATACAGATTCAGTGGTTTCGTGGTGTAGCTGGTTATCACGTGAGTTTAACATGACCTTCCTGGCCTAGCTATGGGAAAGTGTTCGATATCACTCAAGGTCCCCGGTTCGAGCCCGGGCGAAATCAAGAAGTGTGAAGAGTAGTTTCATCTGCTCCTCATTGTTTTGCTTTTCTCTCTTGATATCTGGCTTGCGCCATTGAGCGCTTATTTTTGTCCTCAGATGGTCATGGAGTCGAACGGCAGGCAATCTTTGTTCAATGTGCCTAGTGGGCTGTGAAACATAGGCCCAATGCCCCGCCATGGTCCCTAATATGCGCCGTACATCTCAGCATTTACTGCGATAGCCCCTCCATTTACCAAACTCTCCATCACCCAGCTGCTGCAACATGACGCCGAGGTCTTAGTAAAGCCAAACTTCTATATACTAATCAAGAGTACTCCCATCCTCCATAAGTATCTCTCATCACGTTGACCTACACCATCTCCTCCACCAGACTCACGCCCATCTCGCAACCGCCCACAATGCCTCTCTACAACATCGAACACTGCATCCCCATGACCGTCTCCCAGCAAGACGACCTCGCAGTCGCCATAACAAACATCCACTCCACCAAATTCTCCACCCCAAAGATGTTCGTCAACGTCGTCTTCACCGACGTCTCCGAAGCCAAAACATACATTGGCGGCAAAAGGCGAACTGGAAACCACATCAAAGCCAATGTCCGCTCTGGCCCGTCAAGAACACAGGAAGACTGGAATGAGCTGGCTACGAGTATACAGACAGCTTGGGATGATATTGTGGGCAAAGGTCTTCCGAAAGTGAGAAGAGCGGAAGCGGATAAGGATACAAGTCTTCGGTCTGTGATATTGCTTGGAGGGATGATTGGAGGGCTTGAGGCGGGATTCATATTACCGCCTGCTGGTGGGGATGTGCAGTGGTTGCACGAGAACTGGGACAAGTTCAACGATAAAGCTGATGCTGGGGATGAGGAGTTCAAGGATATGGTCGCGGAAGTGAAAGAGCGAGGCCTGCTGGATGGGGTGAACGGTGAGATCAAGTCGAGGCAGCAGCAATTGGAGGAGGCGATGGGTTGGGGAGAGTATTCGTAGCTATTTGCAATGCATGAAACTGTTCTCGTGCGCAATAGTGGTACAGTACAGTCTGCTGGAACAGCTCGCTTGAACGCCCGAAATCAAGGATATGCTGCAAGCCTCTCATCGATGAATGCACCTCCCCCAAGCAGGCAATCCGCACCCAAACCCAATCAACAGATACACCAAGAAGATAATCACCACAGTCAAAAGCACCATCAACCGCATATTCTTCCACCACATCTTCCTCCTCAGCCCTCGACTCCTCACCCTAAAATCCCTCGCACTACCTCCAAGTCTATCTGTCTTATCCACCAGCAAATCTATCCTTTCCCCCCTCTCCAACACCCTCTCAATATTCTCCGTCATGATCCCGCGAACATTATCAATATCCTTCTGCACATTCGCAAAAGCATCGTTCTGCCCAGCTTTCGTAGTCCCATAATCAACCATCAATTGCTTCAACTGCGCGTTAAACGCCGCCGCTCCATACGCAGGCAAGTTACTGAAATCCGTGCGCTCGGGATCATATTCCTTCAAGAACCTCTTCTTTATCTCGACCAAGTACCCAAACGGTACGCGCTTGCCTAGGTCGGCTTTCGCTACCACCATGTACGTGAGACCTCCCGCATTGAGATTGTCCGGGTCGCTGGAAGAGGGCGGCGCATCGGCGACATAGTGGATGAAGTTCTCTTTGTGCGTGTATGTGAGTTTTTGGGAGGTGTCGTGTTGGATTTTGGGGAGGATGACGGAGGCGAGGCCAGAGGTGCCAGAGATTGCGGAGGAGGTGTGCTCGGAGAGGATGGTGTTGTGGTAGGCTATGCAGGAATAGAGCAATGGTGATGCTGGGGTGGAGGAGGAGCCGGAGGCCATCGTGGGTGGGTCTTGGTGGTCACTGAATGCCGCTATGGCCTTTCCTGAGTCTCGTTGTGTCTTTTCGGTGTGTTATGGGTGTTTGATGCCTTGAGTTGTTTGATGATCGCGAGAAGGTTGCCTCAGCAAGCGCGACGAACGAACGGTCTTGGCACTGCGCCACGACGATGTCATGGTTCCTCGGCAGGAGCTACCGAGATCGTGGGTTGTTTGTGGAGCTGTGGGGCTATACCGCGGGGAAGCAGCAATGGCGGTGATGGCGGAAAGGACAATTGTGGCGTTTGCTCATGAGCCCATTCGAGAAGCGTTTGTCCTTTCAAGAAAGCACATCTCTCAAACAAGCAAAACACCAACTCGAACGAACAGCTACCCGCAACAGACCATTGAGTACTAAACAAGGCTCCAAGAAGCGAACCGAGAAGCAACGTCTGCGAACAACATGGGTTGGGAGCAATACATCACGTACGTCGAATGCCACTCTCACCAAATAGCTACTTCGAGCTCCTTCGCTGACAACAAACAGCCGCCGAAACACAATCTTCGTCAGCTTGGCCGCAGTGGTCGGCTCATATACCGCAGTGCGATGGCGGAACGAGGCGGCGAAGAAGCGGAATGAGGGCACGTTCC
The DNA here is from genome assembly GCA_022814695.1 of Neocatenulostroma microsporum. Classification (NCBI taxonomy): domain Eukaryota; kingdom Fungi; phylum Ascomycota; class Dothideomycetes; order Mycosphaerellales; family Teratosphaeriaceae; genus Neocatenulostroma; species Neocatenulostroma microsporum. The sequence continues at coordinate 2,319 of JAKLLW010000787.1, read as the reverse complement.
ATGTTGAGCCGTCGAGATCTGGTATGATTCTCCCTCTTGTAATCTACCGATAGAGTGCTGACATCCTACAAGGAGGCGGTGTCTGAGGACAGCGGGAAGGAGATGCGAAGGGACTGCTGAAGCTGGCCGAACAGAATGATCGATACGACAAGCATTGGTACTACCTTCATTGGCATATGCCTGGAATAATTAGCATTGCGCAGGTGGCGACAGCATGGATTGCATTGCTTTTGAGCAGTAAAATCGGGCATAGAGCAAAGCCGGTAATATCGATCAAAGTCTTTCCCTCTATTAACACAAGCGCTGCAAGCCGCAACCGAAATGCCCAAGGACCTGTAACCTCGCTCAATATGTATGCTCGAACGCAACACCGGAAGATGCCAATCGCCAAAGAATTACCAATCTCAGCAAGCGCTATGCAACGCGAACGCAACCTCAATGCCCCTCTCCAGGGTAGGTGTCTGACTCAAACGTCCTAACAGCCGTGTCAGGCCTCTCCCTAGCAGCCCCTTCGTCCGCGGCCTGCTCTTCCTTCGGCACCTCAATAACCGACTTCACACTCTCCGGGCTGGGCGCCTCATTCTCATCGTTCCTCAACGAGCTCCCAGGCCTCTCAGGCTCCTTGCCCTTAGTCCCACGCCTCTGTAACTTTCTGGGACTCTTCCGTGCTCTCGCGTCGTTGCCACCAATCCTACCAATAGGCGTCTTAGGCTGAACAGCCTCTGCACTTCGGCTACTGTTCGTCGTATCGACGATTGGTCTTTCACGTCGCGACTTAGGTCCAGCCACGTCCGCTTCGCTTTCTCGTCTTGAGCTGCTGGCATTATGGGACATATCTTTGATCTCCTTCAGTACCTCCCGGAAGCCTTCTTCGAGCGTATGCATGCGGGCCAGCATGATGCGATTGACCATGCCTTTCTCCTCGTCTTCGCTTTGGCGACGCTGTTGCTCGCGTATGCGCTCCAACTCGCGCTCGCGCATGAGCTGTTCGCTGAAAGAGGCCGGCATGCCAGATATACCTCCTGCATCGACACCAGAGGGTCCCCACTTGTTGTCACCGATCTCGCTAGCAAGGTCCAAAGCTCGAGCATTGAACGAAGGCTGCCGCTTGCCTTGGCGAGCAATGTCCATGAACGACATGCCGAAGCCTGCCGGCGCCGGCGCAGTCTTCTGACGCGGAGGCATGATTGGGCGGGCTTTTTGTTGGTTGCCAGGCTTCCTCATAGGCGTACGTTGACCCGAAGTGAGAGCTGCGGCGATCCCAGCAATCGGAGTGGCAGTGCCGCCGCTGTTAGTGTGTTTCGCCGTGCCGGGTCTTGAGTGACGCACTGGATGGGTAGCAGAAGAGTCATCCGCCTGAGGCGCAAAGAGAATGGTGGCGCTCGAGGCATTTCGACTGTGCGTCTTTCGCTGGGCGTGGCCTCGGGCTTGAAAGGGCGTGCTGCTGGCTTGAAGCATGTCTGGAGAGTCTTGCAAGCGTGCTTTGGCCAGTGCAGACATCGGGAGAAGAGCTGGCTTGCGTCCTGTTGGCGTCTGAAAGAATTCGCCATCTGTCTCCGTCTCGTCTCCTGGCGTTCTATGTACAGACACGGCACTTTCGCCAAGCGCAGGCGTAGCTTGGTCGGACTCGCCTTGATGCTCATCGTCGCCCTCGGCATCAGTCTCATGTGGTCGCAATGCAGGGCTCATGTCGACGTCTTCTGACTCCTCCTCGATCATCTGCGGTCGTCTGCTGATTGTAGTCGATAACAGCTCAGGATCGCTCCCCAGACTTCTGGTAGCAGCCGAGAACTCACGACTGCGCTTCTGCTTGAATCGATCTGTAGTATTCGCACGCTTGAACCCAGGTCTTCGGTGTTCCAAACGCTCAAGCACACTCCTAGGCTGCTCAAGCGGCGGACTAGCACCGCCTTCGTTCTCTGCCATTTGCATCCAGTTGTCCACAACGTTCGTGGAATTGCGGCGCTCGGGGTCCATCTCCCGCGTTGTCGTCCTCAAGGTACTGCCTCGGAAGGGCCGTCTGAAGACCTCGTCCAGCGCTCGATCCTTGTGGAAGCTGATGACGGAAGGCTCGCGCAAGCGCTGTCCTGGACTCAGCATCTCGGAGGCCTTGTTGAGGCTAAAGGCAAGTGGTTTGCTCTGGAGTACCGCTGGCTTCTCGATCAGATCCGTAGGAACGTACGCCATCCCTGTGAGGATGACACGCTCGTACAAGAAGATCATGAAGAGTACCGGAAAGTGCGTTGCTTTGATGACTGTGCGGTTGAGCTTGACATACTGCCGAAAAGGCATCAAGTATCTCAATGGACTTAGGACCCA
>JAKLLW010000786.1:0-23825 GCA_022814695.1 Neocatenulostroma microsporum | reverse complement strand
GCAGTTCTCACTTTCGCTTGCAAAGATGCTGGATTTGGTCAGCATCCTGGTCCGCTGCTATCGAGATCTGTCTGCATGCTTACCTCTCAATTTCAGGCTGGGTGATTGTTTTTGTGTCCAGTGCCTCGGGAAGCTACCCAATTCAGGTGGTGGGTGACGGTGTGCTGCGCCGATGAACGTTCGTGCAGGAGGCGGCGGCACCGGTGGTTTGGCGACCGTCTGCTGTACGATGAGCGGCGCATTGCTGGCATGGTCTTCTTTCCGTCGGATCTTCGACCGCACTTGTGCAACTTTGGCGGCACGTTTTCTCAGGTTAATGCCCAGTTTCCCGGCTGTTCGAAGGCCCATGACTCTGCTTGGTTTGCGCAAGAGCCCGCCATCATGACATACCGGTCACCGTGATGACGCGCAGAGGCTCGATGTCGCGAGTTGTTGCGTGGAGAGGAGAGTCAGGGAGCGACGCGAAGTTGTGTGGCGTCCGCATTGGCGCTTGGACCATCCGTGGAAGTCAATGCTTCCAAACTCGACCATGGACTGCAGTACATTTTCGAAGTCGAGCAACACCAGCATTCCTCCTCAAAGAGATCTCTAAACGACCTCGATCAGATTGGCAGCGTTTTAAAAACTGAGCTGCTACGGATGTCAGGACCCGCCTAGAGGTGCCTTGCGAAGCTCCTCCTAGATGCTGCGGCGGAAGCGGCCACATAATGTGCATGCAGAAGCATGAGACGTATGAACGAAGAACAGCTTCTCATCTCCATGAGCACAGTATGACAAAGGGGGTAGATTGAGTCTCCGCATGTCGCGATGGAAAAACAAGCCTCAAGGGCGAAGAGAAGCACCATGCACTCGACAAGGTACCGGAGGGCGTTCTAGGCGAAGACGTGGCACTTGATCTTCTGGGGGAAGACGTAGAGGCAGTGCAAGTGCTCAATGAAGCATGTGGGAGACTCTCTGGCTACGGATCGCAACCATTGGCCTTCCTGAGCCGCCTCATCAGGCAGCTTACTTTTTCCGGATGGGGAGGACTGGAAATACTCTGCGGGTCAATACATCTTGTTACAGGTGCCGAAGGTATCTTTCTTCCAATGACATCCACTCACTATTTCGTCTTGCCGTGGCGACGTGCTCCAAGTGCACATCAAGTTCGACGGAGACTGGACGAACAAGCTGCGTGAGATGTTACCGGAATACGAAGAGATCCGCGTGGGAATTGATGGCCCGTTCGGAGCGCCTGCACAACGCTTCTACGACTACGACTACTCCATCATTGTTGGCGGTGGCATAGGCGTCACTCCGTTCTCGGCCATACTGACAAACCTCGAGGAGAGCTTCAGCGAGAAGAGGGATCCTTGGGTGGAACGGCGTCGCTCTCGCTCTTTGTCTCGCAGACCATCATCAGGCCCCATCAGCCAGATAGAGACACCCGTTAATGATGAGTCAATCCCACAAGAGAAGCTTGAAGAACGAATGAAACCTGCAAATCCAACGAGACGTGTCGACTTTCACTGGAGTATGCGCGAAAAGAACGATCTGCTTTGGTTCTCTGACTTGCTGAATCGTGCCATCGATGGTGCTGCGCATTTGGGAAGGCAGGGCAATCTCGATCTCAACATCAACACGCACATCACCGCCAAGCGCAAGAACATCTCAACTTATGTCTTCAGATACCTACTCGATAGTTATCGGACATCTGCTTCACCGTATTCGGCATTGGCAGGGCTTAAGCAACCGTCGCACTTCGGTCGCCCAGACTTCGACAACATTCTCGAGAGCCACTTCCAGGACCTTGTGGACTCATGTCTTACCGATAAAAGGTCGGGGTCTTTGTAAGAAGAATCACCTATCTTAATTCGAGCCTTGGTATGCTGATGATTTTCCAGTACTGCGGTCCGCCCGTTGTTGGCGAAATCCTGTCCGACAAATGTCATATGCTGACGGCCAAAGCTCGCGAATTGGGTCTGAAGATACGATATGACTTCCTGTTGGAAGTATTTGGCTAGCATCTGGGCTGCGTCAAGAAAGTGGTTAGACATCGCTGTCTGCCGTACTTGGAGAACTCGTCTTACCTCTCAATAGTGAACCAACCATACGCAACCAACCGAATTCTCGACAAATTGTTCCATTCTCCCTTTGCGACCCTGCAATATGCTTGAGACGAGATTATCGCAGATGGGCGTCCGCAAGCGACGGACACGGCCGACTGCCCGTGAAGCATGCAATAGATGAGTCTTCCTGGAAGACAGAGTAAGACGACGAGGCCGCGGTTTATTGATGTGTGAGTGGGCGCCAGTTGACGGGATCCAGCGGATGCTCACATCTTCGGAGTCGGTCCCTTCAACTGAACATGGTGGCTGGGATGTATGGTCGCTTGCGTCGACCTGCATTGGTCTCGACAGGTCGGAAACGGGTGAAGCACCGCAGATGAATCCATGCATCGGATGTCCTGCTTCGAGCACTGCCCGTGGGACATAGCGAATGACTCCGTAGAAGACTGCATAAACGGAGAGGTCCAGCATCGACTGGAGTGTGAGAGGGCCACGTCCTGCGGGAGCCAGCGGATGGCCAAAATTTCGGAGTCGACTCCTTCCATTGTATGCCGAGATCGAAGGCGGAAGGCCTGCCTTGCAAGGGCGTTCCAGGTTGCCTTCTCTTGTGAAAGACGAAACGAGACGGAAGCGGGCGAAGCGCCGCAGACACTGGGACGGACGAGCCTCCGAAGCGAGCACTGTGTGGTCGACATTCTGCGGAAGCTAGCGGATGGCTCAGGTTTCGGACTCTGTCCCTTCCAGTCAAGACCCGTCGTGCCATGCGCGGCGCAAACAGCCGCAAACTTGACGTTTGGTTGACGTGCAAGCTGACTGTGTGTTGTTGTCCAACCTGAGGCTGGAGCTCGGAAGCCGAGCTCCAAATTCTTAGACTTTAAGTAGACAATGATTGGCTTCTGTATCATGGAAGCTAGCGGCAGCTCAATATCTCGGTCCCCCACCGACGTGGCATCAGGCAGGCTGGTGCAGCTCGGGCTCCGAACAGAACGGACACTCTCGGATGGTGCGCGAGCGTGGACGCACTAGACGACGTTCAAAGTCTCGGTCGCCGAGCAGCAGCATCAATCTCATCGAGCGTTCTCGCATCTCGGAACCCGAGCGCCGCAACGAAGCTGTCCATCTTATGTGGTGAGTGGCTGATTAGAAGCGGACGCTAACGGCAGTGCAAAATCTCGGTCCCCGACCGACCACGGACCACAGACGTCCTTGTCCCCTTCTTCACAACAGCATCGCGATTTTATTGCGGCTCGGGCTCCGAAACGATCGAAAGACACGATAGACTTACGCTTCTTCATGCGCAATTGATCCAATCGCTAATTGACTTCGGGTCCCGAGCAGCCTAAGACCTAATTCCTAGTCTGTCTGTGGTTCGTTTGTTTGGGCCTCGGACTGCGGGCACCGTGACAAGGCTGTATATGCTGTTATGCAGTTGGCCACATGGTAGTCCTGAGCGGACGCCACTGGCAGTTTTAAGGTCCCGGCCGCCGAAACCACCCTGCAGCCTCATCCTCCGAGTGATTCAACATCCTCCACTCCCCATACTGCAAGCGTGCCGACACATCTCGGGCTCCGAACGATCGAGCATGACACTAGGGGCCTGCTCGGCGCTTCTTGATTTGCCTGCGAGAAACGGGAACTAATGGATGCGCAAGTCCTCGGTCTCCGAGCAGCCATATTACTCATCATGTACTCCCTACGTTCATGTTCGGGCATCCGAGCACCGCAGCTGGCTTCGATTGTTGTTCGTGGAACGGTTCGTGCAATGCGGAAACCAGTGGCTGTCCCAAAACCTCGGCATCCGAGCAGTCTCGCGGGCGTCGGTCTGTCTCCCGTGATTTCCTGCGTTTCAGGATCCGACGACTGTACAGGTACTGTCAACGACTATGGACCTCAACTTGGAGCTGGAAGCAGGTCACACTTGCCAAGAAGGATATACGGCACATCGTCTGCTTCATGCATCCGACGTAGTGTACAATCACCAGACTACAACCTCGCCTTGCCGCCGGCCAATTCAGCATAATGCCTCTCTTCAAATGGCTCATACCGGTCCCCACCAGGTCGTAACCAATACAAAACATCTTCTGAGCCACCATCTCCCTCCCGGATCTTCGCATGCTCAACGCCCTCTTTCCGCAAAGGCACCTTATTCTGCTTATTGTTATGCATCGCGGTCGGCTTGGCCACTACTCTCAAGAACACCGGCACAGCGTACTTGGGTAGCTTCGTCCGACAATGTGAGAGCAAGCCGGACCAATCAAACTGCTCTCTGGGCGCCTTGGGGTCCACGTACACCGCTGCGCAACCAGCGCGGCCGTCGTGGTTCGGGATCTCGACTCCGTAGACATTCGCTTCCAGCAGCCCCTGGAAACGGCCGAGCACCTCTGCGACTTCGGCTGTACTGACGTTTTCAGACTTCCAGCGGAACGTGTCGCCTAATCGGTCGAGGAAGAACCATCTGCCGTCATTGTCCCGTCGCAGAGCGTCACCAGTCCGGTAGTACAGATCTCCCTTCACCAAGACGTCTCGCTCGAACCTCTCAGCGGTCGCTTTGGGGTTGTTGTGGTAGCCGACAAACTCCTTCTCGCTGGCACAGTTGATGATGATCTCACCGCCTTCTTCATAGCTTTTCCGTCTCGCCATACCGGTTGAAGGATCTCGCCACATCTTCCCTGTCTCGTGGTCGATCTCGACAGGCACGATCCTCTTATACAGCATCCGTCGTTGTATCGCACCATGATGCCCCACGTGCGCTGCATGAAATGGTCCACGGCAAACGTTCAGCAAGATCAGCATACCCTCGGTGCTGTTGAAGAACTCGTTCACGCAAGGTATATCGAATCTGCTTCGGAACTTCTCCCAAACATCAGGCCGCATGCCGTTCCCGTACATGGTCTTCAGCTTATGTCCCTTATCCAGCTTGCTCCGTGGAGCAGCGAGTAAGTACCGAGCTGTCTCACCCACGTAGACGAAAGCATTGGCTTCACTATCATGGATGTCTGGCCAGAAGTTACGCACCGAGAATCTGCGACCTATGGCAAGGGTGAGTCCGGTGATGAGGCAAGTGATCGCTGTCGTGCAGCCTGTGCCGTGGTAGAGGGGCATGCTGTCATACCATACATCGGGTTTGCGGCCCGAGCTAAACATCGTCGGTGGCTTTCCTGGTTTGAGGCCTGTGGCTCGCAATTTCGGAGCGCCGAGACCGTAGGACCGTTGCACTTGGAAAGGGCAGGCTTTAGGATGGCCCGTAGTACCTGATGTGTAGAAGAGGAAGATCGGGAACTCGCCTGTGACTCCGTCGCGGTAGGTGTTGTCTGGTCGTGTCGCTGGCCTGGACATGATCGCAGCTCTCGTAGCGGCGTCGACGATGAGAATGCGCATGGCCAGCTCTCCTTCTATGCGACTTCGGACAGCTTCTATCCGTTCTAAGCACCCGGACTCGGAATCGACTACCAGCACCTTGCTCTCGGTGATCTTGAGGCAATGTATGAGGCCGTCTCCGCCGAGGTTGTAGTTGATCATCGCAGGCGCACAGCCAATAGCCCAGCTGCCAACCATGTTCCATATGAACTCGGGACTGTTGACCAGGTATGTCCCGACCAGCTCTCCGGGCTGCACGCCATTCTCCAACAGCCATCCTGCCCATTTGCAGCACGCGTCATACGTCTCTGTCCATGTATACCTCTCGGTAGGCTCCGGGAGAGTGCTACGGTACCACAGGCACGGTTGCTCCTTCAGACGGAATGCTTGCTCTTCGAATAGGTACCACAGCGAGCGTTTGTTGGCCTTGGCGAGCTTTTGGCCTAGGCGGGCGGTCTGCCTGCTTTCTCGAATGGTGGTAAGGTCGTCGGACAGGTGGTAGCGGGCATTCAGATATGCTGCAGTTGCTGCTGTGCCGGCAATGGCTGGTAGCGCTGCAGACACTAACGTCAATAACCACAGCTATCACATTGCTGCTAGGCATGAGTAGCTCACCAAAAGCCATCGTCCTTCTCAACGTTGTCGCTGTTGTGAGTAGATGTTGTGTAGAGTTGAAGTGAGAGGACTGAGACAGACAAGAAGGAGCGTACGCCTCACCTACTACCGCTGAGTATATGTTCTACACGTCCTAAGCACGTTGTCTCATACCAGTGGCAGCAGGAGGAAAGATTGGCCGGTAGATGCATGCGGACCTCGCTAATCGGCTGTTCACAAACCAAGGAGCCGCTGGGATGGTCGGCAATTGGGAAGGTCTGGGGTAAGGAGGAAGCATTGCGAAGGATGACTAATAAGTATTGAACTTCGTCTCGTTCCTCCTACCCCGTGGGCCATTTTCCTCTCCTCCCCTGTCTCCACAAAGTCCTCGACCCTTATCACTACTGCGTCGCAGAGACTGCGCTTGTCAACTCCGCGCGCCGTCGCTCCCGGCCCCTCGTAGCCAGCTCATTTCAAGGCTCCTGAGAGATTCAGAAAGAAGGGTCGGTGGCTTGCCGCCTACTTCGTCTAGCCCAAACGATCCTGGAGCTCTCGTATCGGCCGTTAGCTATCTTAGGGCCTGTTCCTTCACATGTGTACCAGGGGATTTGGTAATCTAGAGCAGTTCAGAGACAGTTGCGGGGTTGCCGAGTTTACAACTTCTCGAGCGAAAATCCAGAGTAAGATCCCCTCGCTCTACCTCGAGGGCAAGAGCGACAAGATCCAAGGGATCTTAACAAGATTCTGCGTGCACGGCCGGATTTTGTATACAAAGGGCTTCGCAAGATTGCGACGGCGAAAGCCGGTAAACTGCTGCACCGTGCGTTTTGCGATCTTTCCGCGAGCGAGTTTTGCAGCGGAACGCAAAGGGTTTCGCTCTAAATCTTTCCCTAATCTTGTCAAGATTGGTTAGATTGCGGCGATCTTGCCATGTGAAGGAACAGGCCCTTACAGCCACAAAAGCGTCAGGGGATGATCTACGAGATCTTGGCAGGCTCTCCAGAGAGTCATGTAACCATCAAGCAGCTGTAAAGGTCGTTCGAAGGTCGAAACCGAGTTCCGGTCCAGCGGTCGTGGGTTTTCAAGCGGCAACGTCCATTGTCACCGAGGCTTGGGATCAGACCATTTTTAGTGCTCTAGAGTTGGAGGTAAGGATCTGCACTACAACACCTCTTTGGCTACCGAGTACCAAGTACTTGATCATATAAGGGACTACGCATCTGCGACATGGTCATTACAAATCCAACAGTCTTTCGTACTACTATGAGATATCCCCGATCCCAGGCCCTCGCGCGAAGCTACTGCGTGACACTGTTCCTCTATACAGACAGATCGCCAGATCCTCGGAGTCTAAAAGGCAGTGGCCGTCCGGATAGCTTTCCGGGCCTTGCAGATCAACTTTAACCTGGGTAGGACATTCGCGACCACTTCACCGACTTGGCATCATCACACTCTGATACTTTTCCCCCGACAACCTTGTGGCGGATCGACGCAGTCTTGCGCTGCATGCGATGCGACAGACGAACCTTGCCCTGGAGAACAGGTTCGCGCCATGGGGACCTTGGCGAGTGATTCAGATGTTAAGAGGTCCATAACGATCCGCCGCTCGGGCACTGCTCTTCGCCGCACCGCATAACATTCATCACCATACACGCGTTCGCTATGCGCTTCCCACCGACCGCTGTAATTGCTGCATGGCCGAAACCGAACACCGTGGATCCTGAGAAGTGCGGTAATGGCTTGCTCGTTGTTAGCATCTTGTTCTTGCTCTTGTCCACCTTCGCGGTATCAGTTCGTTTCTATTGCCGTTTCACTCGAGGCTCCGTGAAAGGGTTGCAGTTGTTAGGATGGGACGACCTGATGATCGTCGTTGCTCTGGTAGGTTCGCCAGTCGCGCACCCGCCTTTGGTGTCCTCGTCCACCACTGGCCGGACCATCAAATAGCGCTGATTACGGATACCTAGCTGTTTACCCTCACCTTGACCGTTTTGGTCGACATTGCGAACCAGCAGTACGGCTGGGGCAAGCACGCCTACGACTTCTACACAATATACCCAGGGAAGATCCAGGGCTCGAACATCTTCGCCTACGCCACTAAAATCCTTTATACACTGGCAGCAACATCAACCCGACTAAGCCTGTGCTTCTTCTACTACCGACTAGTAAAAGACAGCGGGATTAAGTGGTTCACTTGGATCGTGCACGGCACAGTGCTGTTTAACGTCATCTTCTGCCTATACTTTGTTATTGGGAGCATCTTCCAATGCACGTAAGTACCTGCTCTAGCTACGCACATTCGAGATCGGAGAGCCTGCTACTAACGACGCTCTTCTAGGCCCGTACAGTACTATTGGCAATTCCCACCACAAGTCAAAGGCCACTGTTCGTCCGAGCCTAATCTGACCTTGGCATCGGGCGTCCTAAACGTCTCCGCAGACCTGTTAACTACTCTCGCCCCCTTGCCGCTGGTTCTCAAGCTTAACCTGCCCCTGAAACAGCGTATTGGCGTCTCTATCCTCTTCTGCCTAGGCTCGATTGTCACTATCACGGGAGCTGTGAGGACCTACTACATCTGGAAAGGTGAGCAGACCACACTTCCTCTAGTCACCTATGATACTGACGTGGCTCAGCCTTCTTCGGCAGCTGGGACGAAACCTGGTACGCCTTCGCCCTCTGGCTTACCGCTTCTATCGAGCTCAATATTGGCATCATCTGTGCCTGTCTCCCCGCGCTCAAGACATTGCTACACTTTTCGCGAGAGAGGACCATACTCTCACGTCCATCTTTCTCGCACGCATCAGCTTCTCGTAACCGACGGCAAGCCATGGAATCCAACAAACTCCCGAGCCTCACGAGTGCGGCGTTGGCCAATCCGTTTGAAACGGCGACATATCGTCCACGATCTCCGTACTCGAAAGTACGCAGTTCCAGCGGCCTGCTGCCCGATGAAAAGCCTGATGACACCTGGACGGAAATGACGACGAAGTCACAAGCAGACACCCACGCGGAGTCGTATCGAGACCCTTCGGACGATAGCGTTTGGACTGTGGATGGCACTGCCTTCACGATCGTACGTCAAGAGTCGGATTTATATCCCAGGCGGCAAAGTGTAGAGCTAGAGAGCCTGCGGAATGCGAGGATAAGGGGCGGAAGATCGTGAGCGATCTCTGTGGGTTTGACAGGCAACTTGATCTTAAATAGTCACTCTCTAGCGAAACGCTCATTGATCACTCCTCAGACAAGTATTCACTCACTCCATCCCACCTCGAACTACCATCTCACCACCTACTCCACCACCTCGCCTACGCTTATCATCACCGCCCATACCTCCTTCACCGTCTCTTTCGGTCACTACCGGCACCCAACAAGCGCAGGATCAATCACGGTGCCCTCCAGCTCTCTAGCCACATTCGAATGCCCACCATGTCCCTCATTGAAGGACCCATCCACGCTCACCGCCAGGCTGGGCAGGACCTGTTCGCTGCCCTTCCAACGCTCCCTGAACCCCACCTGGTTATATCATGCAAGAAGTCCACCACCCCCTCCAACCCACCCGCTGAGAAACCAGGCTCTACCTCCGAAGCCATCATGCCCTGCAGTAGATCCTTGAAAGGCTCATTCGGGTGCTTTTTGAGGTCTGTCCACCTTGTTTCGAGATATCCCGTAAATGCGTGAAAGTGGCCTTCGACGGAGATGGTGTGCTTCTCCATATCTCGCCGCAAAGTGACGTCAAATTCATAGTCGGTGACATTGTCTTTATTTAGAGTCAATGTTCGAATGTGGCGGAGGTTGTGGTAACCAACAGCCTCCGACCATGCTTTCGCTGTCTGCCGAAAGCGAGCATCAGGGTCGTCGCTTTGGCCACGGTCTATACACCACATCTCGAAATGGTTCTGGGCGTAGTACATGGGCAAAGCTTCGTTCCTGATTTGGCGGCAGGTCTTGGTGATAGGTGGCTGATGCTGATGGCGAGCACACCCAGACTGCCGACTGGATGGAGGTACATCATGCAGTATGTACTGTTTGGCGCCGGCTGGTTGGACTACCACGAGCTCGTATATTCCATTGCGGAGTTCAGGTGGGAGGTCGAGGAGGCCCATAGGTGATCCATCTGATGACTGGATGGCGTCGGCCATGTTGAACGCACGGCGTATGCCGAAGCTGTGGTGCTGGTGTAAAGATGTCCGAAGGTGCCTGTAGTTGTTTGAAGTTCCAAAGTGTTCGAGAGAAGAAATTTGCGGAAGAGAAAGCTCACGCTAGGGCAGTGTGAGCGCTAGCCACATTGAGTAGATTCACATGTGACACCAGCCCAACAGGCCAGTAATGGCTGGCGGATTCATTGAAAGTCTAAATGCCGACCCATGTCATGGACAATGGAAATACCCGGCTGCACGAAGGATGGTTGAAGTGAGTGCAAAGCGTATTATAGAAAACACATCATCGCTCTACATTCGACCATCTGCTATTCGTAGGAATTCAGTGCCGTACGCCCCGCTACACCCTCATCTCTCTACGCCCACCTGGTTGCCTAATGCCATCTGAGCTCGTTCTAAAGAGACACCACACTGCCAGTCGATAGGCAAGCTGTTCTCTCCAAGTCGCGATAGCCCTCCTACAAGCCAACCATATCTCCTAGGCTATCTCACACCCCCCATATACCCCCATCCCCAGCGCCACCCACTCCGCTCCACACAGCAATCTCAGTACCCCAACCACCCCTTAGCGACCAGCCTCTGCTCCTCCGTCTCGTCAATGCGTAGAACGGCGCGGTAGTTGCAGTCGAATGGACAGTCATCATGGCGCAGAATTAATGTTCGAACGAGACGTGCATTTTCCGGACCGATCGCTTTCATCCACCGCTTTATCCACGCCGCTGTCTTCTCCTGCTCGTAGGACCGGCAGGTGTTTAGTGATGACCATTGACATTGCCTCCAAATACAGCCGCCTATCAGGGACATTGCTGAATGTGATTGTGGGCACTCTGCGGTGACGATCTCAAAACGGTTTTGCGAGTAGAACATGGGTAGTGTTTCCTTCCTGAGCTGGCGGCATGTCTTGGTGATACATGGCTGATGCTGATTGCCGTTTACCTCGACTGTGTCGGGCTGGACCACTGCGAGTTCGTAGATACGGTTGCGCAATTCCGGCGGGAGGTCGAGGAAGGTGCTCGCGTGCTGGGACTGCCGGGCGATTTGACTTGGCGCGTTGGATTCTTTGACCATTGTTGCTTGCTTTCGTGAGTGTGGTAGTGGTGCTGGTAGTGGTAGCGGAGTGGACACATTTGCAAAGAGCACGAAAGAAGGTGCTCACGCTAGGTCAGTACATGTGAGCGCGGCTCGAGGGACGCTAGCGAATTCACATGTGACAGTGGAGTTAGGCTCCTTGTGTAATGTTTGCATGCGTACTCGCGGGAAATCGAAGGGGATAAGAGTAGCGATGCGTGACAGCAAATTGCTGTCGTGGAACAGTGCAAAGGGCAATGGAAGTGGTGCGGTGATGGGCTTGTATTGCAGCATCTTACACACCGCTAGCTCATTGCCGTCTGAGTTGGCTGGTCCCATCTTCAAGCCTACGCATCAGCGCGTTGGCCGATGGGGCTCTAGAGACATCAGAAGCCATCGTGATATGCGCGTTATCCCACCCAAACGCCATGATGCACATCCACCACACCTCTCCGCCACTCCTGCAACACTCTCTCTCCATCAGCCGCTCCTCTCCTTCATCTCCCACCTTCTCACTCCTACTCCACCTCAATCATCTATCCTCCCCTTAAGACGTCGGGTTGGGGTTCATCTTCCTCTTGCCACCAGTCATGGTGACGTTGACGAAACGGCGGGTGTATGTGATTCTCTTCTTCGCCCGGCCCTTGGGCGTCTTCTTCTTCTCTTGTGGCTCGACCTAGCAATCCCTCCTCGTTAGCATTTCATCCCAGAGCATCCAGCTATGTGGATTTCGATGGTTGTGGCGGAGGTGGTGTAGTGGGTGATGCATACCTTGGGAGTCTGCGACTTGACCTTACCGGCACGCGCGAGGGAGCCGTGGACTTTACCCATGTTTGCGGGTTCTTTTGTTCAGGTGTCTGGTGTTCGTGTGATTGATCGAAGTTGTCTTGAAGATGCGAGGTCGCTGTCGTCGTCGATGCTTCGCTGATGTCCCCTTCTGCGAAATGTGAGCGGAGTCAGTGTTGCTCTTGGCGCGCTAAAGCTCGGCTACTTCCGCAGACTTTGGCCTCGGCGATCGCGAGCTTATCGCCGTCATACAGCCAAACACTCGCTCCAAACACTGCGTAGCACTGCTCAGCAAGAGGCGTTTTCTGTATTCCTGATATAGCAAAGATGAAGTCCAACATCCTGACCACCGTAGCGACCCTCCTCACGACCTCTTCATCCCTAGTCTCCGCAGCCTCCTTCCCACCCATCCTCGCCCAAGAACCACTCCGCGATACCAGCCTACAAGATGCGACAACACGCATACCAACCATCCACGAGTCTACAGTCATGGCCCGGCGGATCCTACACAAATCCTCCACTTCCACCCTCATAACCACGTTCCCCAATGCCTCCTCAGCCCTCACTGCCGACGACCTACTCCAAGCAGACCAAGAGTACAACGCCTACGAGAACCGGCCAGCAGAGATGGCAGGATCTCCAATTGGCCTGATGGAGTACTACGCTGACTGCGAGCCATCCTCCGGCAATCCTACATTGCTGGCCATCGATATAGCGACGCCGTACAAGAACTACCAGCAAGGCTCCAACATCTCTATGCATGTACGGTGGTGGCCCGCCCAAACCAACACATATTCCACTGAAGATGAGGACACAGAAGATGAAGACGAGATCCCTACGCCGCACACACCAGCCGCCCTCCCGCGCTTCAGCCTGCACGGCTACCTCGAACCCGTCTCCACAGTGGATTTAGCGAAGCACCTGATACCTGCTTGCTTTATGCAGACACATCCGGATAGTGTGCTCTGGCAGCCTGGAAATGATATCCATACCAGTCATTATATGAGGTTCGTGGTGGAGCACGTCTACTGGTTCGGCGGGTTTGGAGACCGGGCACGGATAGGATGGCTACCAATAGATGAGTGGAAGAGCGTCACGATGGATGAGGTGGAGAGTATGCGATTGCCAGGCGAGAAGAAGAACGGCAAGAGTAACAAGAAGCTGGCACACGAGTTGAGCGAGGGCTGGAGGGAGGAGTGGCCCGCTGCTGAGTATGCGTATTGAACGCGGTAATTGGAGCTTTTGGAGTATAGGTCATTTGGGTGTCGCTGGAAGTTATCATCCCTACCAAGCATATCGATGAGAAGGTCCTTGGCCGAAATGCCCACTCCGGGCGCAACCGTTTTCCGGGATGCGGCCAGAGACAAAGTGTGTCTTCTGAATTGGCTCGAATATATCTGTGTATACGACTCCACGCCATCCTCAAACCCTGCCAGCTTCGTTTGTCCGAGGCATAGAGTGAGCTGTTCGGACACGTGCATGCCGTACTGTATGCTCGATCATCACCAGCCTGGCCTTACCAACCCTTAGATTGGAGGCGGGCCAGCGCTCACTCTAGCTTCACCAAAGTTCTGCCGTGAAGGTATATGTTACCTATTGCATCGTCGGCTTAATCTACACAGCAGCCTCGCTCGTATATGGCGTTGAGCCGTGAAGGTATACCTTGTCAATGCGAGCAGAGCCTCGTGCTACAGTCACAGGAGCTCGCCGAGCTCGAGCGCTTTGTTCTCCTGTTCCCCTGACTCGAGCCTTGCGTTCAAGGCTGGTGATGGGCTTGATCTTTTGATCTCGAGAGCGGCAATCACATGCTAGCTCCGGACTTCTGCCGATTGGTCTTGTACTGTATTGATTTTGCACGAATGAGCCTACAAATGGTCGAGAGGGGCTCAAGTTCGTCGCAGCCGCAGTGCACTTTGTGACCTCTCAAGCTTCCTTCCTCCTTTGAAGCTAACCATTGGGCACAAGCTTTAATGCACGCCTTCTTCTTGTCTGACGTGTGATTTCACGAACGACGACGACATTAGGTCGCCAATCGTAGCGAAACTAACATGACCATAGTAAGAACGACAGAGACCATATGATTGAGCAAGTTTGATACGGTATACGCCACTCATGCATTGCTAATGCTCGATCTAGTCTTCGAGCTGGGCTTACCCAAACCCTAACCCTTAGCAAGCCAGGGAGGCTCACATCATACATCTGTACGGCACGAACGAGCCTACGACCCTCCAGGCGATTATTTCGTGGTTCAGCTGGAGTACCTTGTACATCGAAGCGCATCGTCGACCATCAGCGGTGGAAGCGCCCTATAATCTTGTCTAGCGCAGGCCGGGAACATGTAGTGAACGCATTCATCATTGCCAAGCCTATGTATGAGATTACTACTTCCCCTCCATACAGCACTCCCACCCTCACTCTCAAAGCATATCGCAGAGAAACGAAAACAAGCACATCAACTGAAACGCCTAACGATGCGGCAATTCATCCCCAAACCTTCAACCCAGACATCATCTCATCATAGCATCCCATACATCCCAATCATACCCATCCCATTCGCCGTTGGGCTCGCGGAACACCCAGCCGCCGGACAAGTCGTCAAAGTAGCAGTCGTGAAGACGGTAGTAGTACCCCAGTTCATGCCACTCGCGGCACAGACTGTGACGGTCACGACGTTGCTGCCCGATCCATTGGAAGCGCCGGAGCCGCCAGACGGGCTCGCGCCACCACTTCCACCATAACCATTAGACGGACTAGCTCCACCCGTTGCACTAGATCCTCCACTGTCACTACCACCAGTCGGTGTCCCGTTCGGCCCACTAACCAGCGAAGCCGCCA
Source organism: Neocatenulostroma microsporum (assembly GCA_022814695.1). Classification (NCBI taxonomy): domain Eukaryota; kingdom Fungi; phylum Ascomycota; class Dothideomycetes; order Mycosphaerellales; family Teratosphaeriaceae; genus Neocatenulostroma; species Neocatenulostroma microsporum. Next base: position 8,983 of record JAKLLW010000786.1, on the reverse strand, counting down.
CACTGCCTGGGAAAGAGGATGTCCCGTTGACGGAGGAGAAGAGCGTGCAAGTCTGCGACGAAGCACTGATAGCGACACATCCTGGAGTGGAGTCACAGTCACCCAGACAAGCCTCCGTGGCATCCCAATTGGCCGGAGCATTCGCCGGCCGAGCAAGACGAAGAGAAGTGATGACAGTGCCGGAGTACGTGCTGTTGCAGTCGACGCTGTAAGTGGAGCCTTGAGCGTCCTGGTAGTCTTCGTTGTCGTAGGCCGGGCAAGGCGGGCCGTAGCTTGACATGTCGCTTGCCGAAGCCGGAGACGAGCGGGTGGAGGCAGGTAGGACTGTAGTGGAACCACCGACAACGGTTGTTGAGCCAGACATAACAGTTGTCTGCCCGTTGCTGTTGGTCGTAGTCTGCGGTGGAGCAACGCTGGTAGAGTCGCCGATGACTGTGGTCTGACCGCCGGGAGCTGAGCTCATGGAGCCCATTGCTGGAGTGGAGGAGGCCGGGTTGTAGGTGAAGGCTGGGTTTGAGCTGCCTCCGCCCGCCGCCGGCGAAGAAGCTGGCGGGGCTGGCGGAAGAGTGCTCGTCGATCCGCCAACGACTGTCGGACTGCCAGAAGCATCCGTGGTGGTCGAACCTCCGATAATGGTCACGCTTGGCGAAGCAGATGAGGTAGGCGTAGCGCTCGGCGGAGGCGCGCCTGGGCTCGCACTTGCAGGATACCCACCAGGCGCTCCACCAGCGGACCCACCAGTAGCACTCGCTACACCAGAGCTAGACGAAGGCACTGGTCCAACACCGCTCAAACCTGCCGAGTCGACCGGGCCAGGTCCCAGGTTACCACTGGTAGTCGTGGTCGTCTGGGCAGTGGTAGTCGGCGGTGCTGTGTAGACAGTCGAAACATCCGGAGGACGGGTAGCGGCAGCTTGGCCTGGCGCACTAGCCGTCGTAGTACCAGTGACATTGCTCAGCAGATCGCACTCCTGTGTCACGCTATTGTAGTTCGCTGCTTGACAGCCAGGCGTCTGATCGCAAGTAGTAAGACAGGAGTTGAGCGTAGGCCTCTTTGCACGAGTGGAGACGGTACCGGTGTATACTGTCCCACTTGTGACGTTGTATGTGTTGCCGTAAGGGTCTGCGCAGGTTGAGTTTGAGCCTGCGCTCGCGGTGGCCGATGGATTGCCACAATCTGGGAGTGAGGATGTGGAAGAGACTGGCTGTGCGGTTGTCGAAGCCGGAGGAGTAGGGCTGGGACTGTTGGCTGCTGTTGATGGTTGAGCGGCGGAAGACTGGTAGGTAGATGCGAACACCGGACTGCTTGATGAAGCGGCGACAGCAATCGGTGAGCTGGACGCCACCACGGCGTTGCTGGAAGAAGCTGCGACAACAACTGGCGAGCTGGATGAAACCACTACAACAGCTGGCGAACTGTAGGGTACCGCAGCATTGCCAGACGAAGAAGCACCCCCGACGGCAGAGCTTGACGACACGCCCACTACGACCGGTGCGGAACTTGAGACTGCAGCCACAGCGGACGAGGTGCTGCTTTGCATCCTGGTCGAGCTACTGCTGCTGCTGCTGCTCTGTTGGGAACCATATCTCGCCTGATAGACGGAATACAGAAGAGCCGTCTCCGCACCCGTGCTGCTCACCTGGTTTGTATAGGCATTCTTGAAGTAACATGCGCCATTGTTGTAAGTCGCAGCCACGCAGGGACCTCCTGAAGCATCAGTCTGGGCACTACAAGCGTTAATGCAAGAAGCGAAGTCAGGCGTGTAAGTGCTATTGTAGGACCCGGGGTCAGAGTCACTGTCGCAGAGGATGACGTATCGAGTTCCTGTGCTGTCCGTGTAGCTCGTTCCATTCGAGGAGCCTGGGCACTGAATGCCTGACGCACTTGGAGATGCCGCAGCTGACGAGCTGGACGAGGTCACGCCGGGTGCTATAATGGCGGACGAGCTCGTGGGACTTGCTGAGGTGGACGATACGCCGGCGATGATCGGCGACGTAGAGCTGCGTGTCGCGCCTGCTGCCGCCTGAGACGAGGACGAAGTCGATACAGTCCCGGGCGACGTCGACGACGCTGGCACCACTTGCGATGCAGATGAGGAGCTGGCAGCCGTACTCGTGCGGCCTCCACTGCTCGTGGTCGTTGTCACAGTTGTCGTGCCGGACGTGCTGCGACCACCTGTGCGTAGACCAGTGACGACACCGGGTGTGTTACTCGGAACGAGATTCTGAGGTAAAGCCTTGAGGTAACAGGTGCTTGAGGAATAAGTGAAAGCAGCACAACCAGCAGTCTGCTCACAATAGACTGCACACTGCTGGAAATTGTTCGGCGTTCCAGCGGGGATGTATGTGGTGTTGAAGGATCCACTATCCGTATCGTAGCCAGTGTAAGCGGTATAGGAAGTTCCGGCCGGGTCGACAATGATTGTGTAATTGGCGCAAGTCGAGGAAGGTACGGCTGCACCTGAGGTCGCAGAGCTGGCGGACAAAGCGGCACTGCGGCTGACACTGCTGCTGCTGGCCCCTGTGCTGCTCGCGCTCGAAGACGGACCTGTCGAGCTGCTGGACGAAGGAGAGATCGTTGAGCTAGAGCTGGCACTCGAGGAAGATGAGCCTGTCGAAGTCGATGAGGAAGACAGTGTACCGCTCGCGCTGCTTGAAGAACTCATCGACGATGACAAGCCAGATGAGGTCGATGCTGTCGTGGAAATGGTACTGCTGCTGACAGTGCTCGAGCTGGCAGATGACGTCGAGAGCATACTCGAGCTGCTCGAAGGACTTCTCGACGATGACAAGCTTGACGAGGTCGATGCTGTCGTGGAAACGGTATTGCTGCTGACAGTGCTCGAGCTGGCAGATGACGTCGAGAGCATACTCGAGCTGCTGGAGGAACTCATCGATGATGACACGCTCGAGGAGGTCGATGCTGTCGTAGAAACGGTACTACTACTGCCGGTACTCGAGCTAACAGACGACGTCGAGAGCATGCTTGAGCTGCTGCTGCTTGAGCTGTAGACAGCCGCACGGGTGTTGTTCGTCCAGCGGTAGAAGAAGTTCAACGCAACCTGGCCTCCGTTGATGGGCGAGTTCGAGTTGTGTTGCGGGCTCGGGTAGTCGTGAGGCCAGTTGCCAAGCATATAATGAGTAACAATACCTAGGTTGCCTGAGGCGCCACCAAACTCATACTTCGTGACCGGGTAGCCAGAATAAAGAGATGAGAGCTGTGTAGTAACGTTGGTGGTACCGTAGCCCTGCCTGGAAGACCAGTCTGACACCCAATGCTGGATTGCAGGCAGGACCTTTGCAGCATGGGTGACGGAGCCTTGGTATGCAATTTGCTGGTCACCGGTACCGTGGAATTCGATCATGGGAACATTGTTCCTTCCCGGGCTGCAGGTGGCCTGGACCGGGGTATTGAGAGGCTCGAACGTGTTCAGATCTCCCGTGAATCCGTTGGAAGTGACATTGGTGTAGAAGGCGCCCGAATTCGGAGCGAACGCGGCAATCTTCACACTCAGAACGGGATCGCAAGCCAAAACACCACAGAAACCGCCTCCATTGCTGTGGCCGATTGCGAATATGCGGCCAGTGTCGACGCAGTACGAGGCTGTCAAGTTGGCAATGAGAGCGTTGACGAATCCGAGATCGTCAACGCCTGCGTATGTACCACCAGGTGCATAAGCTGGATTGGACTCGAACCCGTTACCAATGCCATTGACATAAGCCGCGATGGCGTAAGGGTTCAAGCCTGAATCGCTGAGTCCAGTCTGCCCTTCGATGTTACCTGCAGTGTCGCCATTACCGGGGAAGCCGAGGATCAGAGGAGAGGCGACATTGTTCTTGTAGTACAATGGCAAATGTATGGTCCAGGTTCGATTGTAGCCGTCTGACGGGTTGATGAAGGAGAAGCTGGTAGAGGCGCCTCCAGCTGTTACGCCAGAAGGCAATTGAGAACCGCATCCGGTCGAGGCGTTGACGAATCCCGCTGCTGGAGTTGGGGAGGGGATAGCAGGGTTGTTTGGTGCCTGGATAACGACTGCTAGAGTAGAGGTAGAGGATTGGCTGGTGAATCCACTGAAACCGCTCTTCATGTAGCACGCTCCGCCAGCGTCGTAAGTAGCAGACGTACAACCCGGCTGATTGTCACAAAGCTGCATACATCCGGCCATCGTCGGGGAATTGCCATTCCATGACGAACCAGGAGTTGAATCTGTACCACAGTATACAGTGTAGTTTAGACCGCAGGCGTCCGTGAACGTGCCGATATTGCCAGCGCCTGTATTCGCACCCGTACAGCTGGGATTGCTTGGAACGACTGCGCTTGTACACACCAAGGCTGCAGAGGAGGTGGTGCTCGCTGCGGAAGATGCGGTGTTAGCCACTGCCGAACTGCTGGCTGCTGCAGAATTGGTGGCTGCTGCGGAACTACTGGCTGCTGCGGCGTTTGGCGTGCCAGTCTTAGAAGCCAGCACACGTTGGTTGTAGGCTGCGCTGGAGGTTGGTGTGGCGCCGGCGTACAGGTTGCACGTGCCCGAAGTCGGATATGGGGTTCCGGAGGGATCGATGACGCCGGTGCCGTATGTATACGAGGCCATAGTGCAGCTAGCGGAAGAGTCGCAGACGGCCATGCATTGCTGGAAGGCTGTAGAGGCGGTGTTAGCTTACTGGAGATAGTTGCATTATCATTGCTTAGCGAACAACTCACTTGCCACCATCGAGCTCGAGGAGGAGCTGTAGCCATCGTTACTGCACATAATCAAGTACGTCTGTCCTGCAGCATCCGTATAATACGTGTTGTCATACGCAGGACACGGAGCTACGCCAGGATTAGGCTGGAGCAGGTAGGCACTGGCGTAGAAAGTGTAGGCGTTATTGACAGTATCCGCGGCAGTACTATAATTTTGTGTTCCTTGAGTGCCGGCAGAGAAGTAGCTGCATCCGATAATTAGCATGCGCGACCAGCTTCATGTTGTATTATCATGGAACGTACTAGCACCGTCCCGCTCCAGAGGTTCCACCACTTGTGGTACCGAAGAAGTTGAAGGCGGAACAGCCGGGGCGCTTAGCACAACCGTTGAAGCATTCGTACATGCCCTGTGCGAGAGTCCCTGTTGAGTCATAGAACGTATTGCTCGTATATTGTAAGTTGCAGTCCACGTCCCAGAAATCGCCGTACGGGTCCTCGTAGACACCTCCACCGTAGTATCCAGCGGGCCCAGCTGTCTGGGTGCTTCCGATGGAACAGGCGCCGCTCGGTTGCGTCCATGTTGCGGTTGGTTGGTAGGTAGTTGCCGCTCCGAGCGTCGTGGATCCCGCAGCTGCCCGGTAAGAGCGCGGCCCGCTCGAGGCAGCGACGACATTTGCCGTGCCAGTGTTGGCCGCTGAGGATGAGCTGCTCGACGTGGTGATCGCATTTGCTGCGCCAGCGTTCGCTAATGAAGATGTGCTACTCGACGTCGTGACCACGTTCGCTGCGCCAGCGTTGGCCGATGAAGAGGCGCTGCTCGACGTCCGTGAAGATGTGCTACTCGACGTGGTGACCGCATTCGCTGCGCCAGCGGCGGCCACTGAAGATGAGCTGCTCGATGTCGTGACCACGTTCCCTGCACCAGCGTTGGCCGATGAAGATGAGCTGGTAGTTGTCGTGATCACATTTGCTGTGTAAGCATTTGGCGTATTCCCAGCGTTGGCGGCAGAAGTGGTGCTACTGGAAGTCGCAACAGCATTTGCTGCAGCTGGGGTACCGCTGCTGGAGGAGCTGCTGGAGGAGCCTGGTACGGCCGTGTACACCCACGATCTGGATGCACCGGTTGGCGAACACGTCGTCGAGGTGACCGTTGCCGTCGCAATCTGGACGTAAACCGCAGTGTTTTGGTCCGCAACCATGGACGCAGCTGAGAAAGGACTCGTCTTGAGATAGCACGTCGCTGGTTGTCCCCCTGTAGTGCCTGGCTCGGCTCCAGTGTAGTACGACATGACAAAGATGCACCCTGCATAGTTGGCACATGCGGACATGCAGCCATTTTGCGTAGCCGCGTATACTGATGTGCCGGCAGTGCCTGCGGCAGGATAGTTAAACCCGCAGTACACCTGCCAGGTGGAGCCATCACATGAAGCGAAGGTCGTTCCGTTGTAGTAAGGACACTGTTGCGATACCGATGAGACGAGTTCTCTATCCAATGTGGAGACATGAACTTACGGGGATTTCGGGGGTACCGTTGCTGAGCAGATTGGCTGCGGCGTAGTTGGTGGCATTCTGGTCATATGTTCCAGCTGTGTACCTATACCAGCAATGTCCAGATCCGGTAGTGGCAGCTATATATCTCATGAGCTAGACCATCTACTATTGTGGTAATGAGATCCTTACCTTGTGTTCCAGTGCTTTGGAAGTAGAACGCAGTGCAGAGTGGTCTCATGTCGCAGCCTTTGAAACAGCCGTAGATACCCTGGCCGTTCGTACCTTCGTTTGCATCGTAGACGAAGCCCGTGCTGTCAGATGCGCACGCAACGTTCCACAGAGCGTTGTAAGCATCGTAATACGCGCCAGAAAGTGTGTTCGGGTTCGACGTGTAGCCGTTGGTGCAGGTCGCGGCCGGGGCCCAAGATTGCGTTGGACTCTGTGCATGTACTCCGAGAAGGAACGAAAGAGCGGCTACGACGCCGACGGTCTTTCGAAGGAAAGGAAGAAGCGCCATGATGGTCGTTGCTGAACGAATGACTGGATGCTGTATGGAGAGAGGCCGTAGCAACATATGGAAGGAGAGAAGGGAGGCGTCAAATCGGCGCCTCGGGTCGGTTGACCTGGCATTGAAAGATTGAGCGAGTATCAACATGCCCAGCATTCCAGTCATTTCAGGCGCGTCAGGATCAGGCCAGGAGCCATCTCCATGGTGAAGGGTTCCATCACCTGAGAACCTCAGATATAACAGCGGTCTATGCTGTTCGCTCTCAACGCGTCAAGCACATCTGTGAAGGATATCTCGTAGCACCATCGTAGACTCGTGAGATGGCTGTGGTTAGTCGGTGACTCTCGCCTATGCCAGGTGTTCGAGCGAATTAGCCGCTCTCATTCCACGGACGGAGAGTCGCGGCGGATCCAGCACTGCGGAGCGTCATAACAATCGCACGCGACAAACGTAAACTTCGCCTTTCAGGCTAACAGCCTTTGAGAACACTGGAACTTCGAAGGCCTTCGTGCGGGCCATTACCTTGGGCCGTCAGCGACGTCCAGGCGCCAGGGCGCTCTGGCGGACCACTTTGGCTCGGCATAGTCTTCGTTCATTCCCACCTTCTCAGTCTACCATGGACACTCGCGCAGTGGTATTCGCCGAATTGAATACAGCACGCCTTTCTTCTTGGTGTATATATTGTCCTAGAGCCTGACCTCCTGCAACTGCGTTTATTCCGGCATTCCACGTTCTCTTGTGAGGATCAACATCTTCGTATGATCTTTACGCTGGCTCGCCATCATATACTACCATCACCACTGCCAATGGTTGATTGTTGTATCCGTCGAGCGTGTGTTTCTGTGAAGCAGGGAAAGGGGACAATGCGGTCGTTCGCGGGCCGAAGGTTCCCCCGAGAGTCGACTTCCTTTGTCCAACCAAGTTCCGTTTCGCTTCGTACCAGCATATCAGTAAGGACATCGTGGGCCATAATGTTCTTCAGCAGGCTCAGAAGGTCTTCACCGAGACATCGCGGTCTAGACTGAAGGTCTCCGACAATGAGGATACGGAAAAACAATCTATCCCATGCCTCGGTATAGCCACTCGCAACGCACGAGAAACAACAAGGTATGCAGCAAAGGTAGGTTCCAGGGGCTTTAATATAAGGACTCTCAGCTCGTCCGTCATGTCGTTATCGCAACACAGCAAAGCCACTGTACTCACAGGCCCTCTTCTCTCCTCATTCTGCCCCCATTCTTCGGTTGTAGCAACACAGAACTCAACATGGCACCCCTATGGCTGATCACGGGAAGTTCTTCAGGCTTAGGTCTGTGTCTCGCAAGAGCAGTTCTTGCCGCAGGCCATATAGTCATCGCTACCTCGCGCAACCCATCCAAGACTCGAAACGACGTCACAGAGATAGAGAGCTCCGGCAATGGCAAATGGCTGGAGTTAGACGTGACTTCCGATTCGCTTGAGCAGCAGCTCGAGAAATGCATCACCGTCTTCGGTCGAGTCGACGTACTGGTGAACAACGCAGGGTAAGCCCATAACTCACTGTACCACGCCGTTCGGTTAGAAGTACATGCTAACAAAACCCAGCTATGGTCTCGGCGGCGCCTTAGAAGACATCCCCCTCCCCTCCATCCGCCACCAAATGGAAACCAACTTCTTCGGCGCCGTCCGCTGCATGAAAGCCATCATCCCTCACATGCGTGAGCGCGGCTCTGGCACAATCATCAACATCTCCAGCACCGAAGGCATCTCCGCCGCACCTGGTATCAGCGTCTACGCAGCCAGCAAGCACGCTCTTGAGGGCCTGTCCGAGGGCTTAGCGGCCGAACTTGCGCCGTTCGGGGTCAGAGTATTGATTGTTGAGCCGGGAGGCATGAGGACGAAGTTCTTGGATCCGACTAATACGACAGAGGCGCCGCTGAGTGAGGCGTACAAATGTACGCCTGTTGAGTATGTTCTGGGCATGCTGAAGACGACGCATGGATAGCAGATGCTGGATCCGGAGCGCTCTGCCAAGCGTATCGTCGAGGCCGTGACTGGTGAGGGAGAAGGCTGGCCGGAGAGGAGGGAGGCTTACCTGAGATTGCCGCTGGGTAACGAGTGCATTGGCAGGATCGAAGCCAAGGCAAATATGATGCAGGAGAACGTCGAGGCCATGAAAGGAGTGTGGAGCACGGTGGACTTCGACGCTGAATAAGAAGATTGCAAGCACGCATCGTGACCAGTCTAGAAGTACAACCATCGTCATTTGAAATAAGGATACCCGCTACCCATTTCCCATTTTCGCAGTCTCGTTTCCGTCCCTCC